>RJWK010055283.1:0-14773 GCA_004363435.1 Platanista minor
GAAGCCCCGCCCCTTCTTTCCTCCTCTTTCCGCAAACTGCGAGGACTGGAGTGGAGGGAACCTAGCCAGAGTGCACGCCCCGCGGGCCGGCGTGGGCGTGTATGATCTTAACCCTGCCCCCGTCAGGAAAGCCGCGGGGCGGGCGGCCGGAGGGCCCTGGGCGGTGGCTGAGGGGGCGGGCGGCCCGGGCGGCGCCGCGTCTCCGTCCTTATAAGGGATTCAAGTCAGCCCAGCCATTTGGAATGTGGCGGGGACCGGGAGGCGGTGATGGGACCCCCGCCCTGCCTGCGGATTCCGGCGGGGGAAGGGGGGGGCAGAGCCCGGACGCCAGGACCCAGGAGGAGAAGCCTGCACGTTCGAATTTCTGGGTCCTTCAAACTGTGAGTTCTGGGTCCCCATAAGGTGCGCCGGGAGCCTGGACCCCGCCAAGAGGGTCTCTAAGAGAGGAGTGGCTGTGTACCCGGACCCCTGGGTTCGCCTTGCGGACGCCTCCCGCCCCGCGGCGGGAAACTGTGCACAGTGTTGGAATCCAGTCCAGAGATACAGCTGGACCTCCCGGGCCACCTCCCGCTTCCCCCGACTCGTTAGAAGGAAGTTGGGACTGGCCCAGGAGGCAGAGGGCGGGCCACAGTCAGTTAAGTCTCCCCTGGAAGGTAAGTTAGCGCACGGACAACCCGGAGGGGAGGGGTCTGTCTCCACTCTCAGAGGCCCCAGCCGTCGCCTGAGGTCGGAGCTCAGAAAAGAACTGCCAGAGACCCGAGGAAAGCACCCGTTGGCTTCCTGGAGAAGCTGAGGACTTCGCTAGCCACGCCCCAGTCCTCTCCCCACCTCCACGCCAAACACCACACCCCATCACTCCGCAAACTAGAAGTGCGCCCCGAGCCCCAGCCTGTGCTCTCAGCACCAAAGGGCCCAGCTCCATCTTCACTTTGGGACCACGGGTGCTGAAGCTCCGTCTCTGGCCTTTTGAGTCTAAAGTTCGGATTCTGCCCCCTGGATGGGGAGGAGGTCAGTAATTCTGAACCCCAGCCACTCCCTTTCTCAAACCCAGGACTCCCAGTTCCAAGCTTCTCCAGGCCCCCAGCCCCTCCTCCCTCAGACCCAGGAGTCCGGGCCCCCAGCCCCCTCCTCCATCAGACCCAGGGGTCCAGGCCCCAACCCCCCTCCTTTTTCAGATGTATGAGCCGTATGAGTTCAGGTCCCCAGCCCTCTCCTCTACAGAACCCGAGTCCTGACCCAGCCCATCTTTCTAGGGACTGAAGACATTTGGAATCCCTCTGCACCCAAGAATCCTGGACGCTGCTCCCACTCTCGGGGGTTCCCGCAGCCTCACCTTACGGGCCTGTAGCGGCTGCGGCTGGAGCAGAAGCGACAGCTGCAGACTAGGAGGGTCTGCGGTCTGGGTGCGGTTGGAGGGCCGGGGAGTGAGCGCGGGCAGGGCTGGGGGCGGGGCTGGGACTCTGGGCTGGAGCCGAGTAAGGGACACCCCCTTCCAGGGCTATCCCAGTCCCGCCCCGAGGGCGGGGCCAAGATAAGACCACATCCCCGGAGATAAATACACAGCAGCTCTCCCGCCCCGCCAGCGGTAGGGGTGGAGGGCTGAGGTCACTGTTTCCGTAGTGACAAAACAGGAAGACACAACAGCTGGCGGAGTGGAGGCTCCTGGGGGTGCTCTCCTCGACACATAACCGGAGAAGTCTCCAGGGCAGGCCCGGGGAAGGCCGTTGCCATGGCAACCCATCTGTTTAGACTTTGTTTAGGACAGAGCCCCCCCAGCTCAGGTCCCCACCCCAGTCTCACCTCAATCCGTTCTCCCTCTCCCTTCCTGGCCCCTCCCTCCTCCTCTGCTCCGGCCCTGCTCTTCCAGGATGGACGAAATTTCGGACATCTAGGTCGCGGTGGGTTGGGGGACTGGGCCTCTCAATTTAATGGGGTCTGTTTGCTAGGGTCTGTGTCTCCTGGGTCCCTGAAATAGGAAAGAGTTGAGGGTGTGCTTTAGGGGGGCTCTGGGCCCCCGACTCCTGGGTGCCCACAGGAACAGCGGTCGGATTCCTGTAAATAAGGAATTTGAGGGAAGAGCAAAATGGGTCTCCTAACCCTCACTTACCCTGGGATTCGCGGTGTACGGAACTGATGGGCCAGACCCCTAGGTCCCATATGTCCCTGTCGATGGGGGCAGGGGAGGGGGGTTGTTGGTAGCAGGACTTCTGAGATCGAGGCCATAGGAGTTGAGGGCATGGACTCCCAGGCCGCGGGCCCAGAATCTTGGCTCAAAAGAGCAATTGCGGCTCAGGCTCCTGGGTTTTCGGAGCAGATGTGGTTGCTAGCCAAGCCTCTGGGGTCTGTAAGGGAGAGATATTTTTGGCTTGCAATCCTGGCTCCTGGAAAGAGGGAGGGGCTCAGAAGCTTAATGAGGACGAGACTGGAGGCCGGGGGTGCCAGATTCCTGGTTCCTGCAAGAGGGGAGGGCCCAAGGGGCTGGTCTGCCTGGGCCCCAGAGCACGGGGGTCCTTTTTTAGCAGCGGCTCTGGGGCCCTGAGACGGATTGACAGAGCCAAGAAGCAAGCAGGAGCTGAAGCTCGGGAGGCACTACCCGGGGCTGGGGTGGGGCGGGGACCGGGACGCCCGGTTCCCTCCCTGCTGGCCGGGCTCACTCACCGCGCTCTGCTGTCGTCCCCGGCGCGGCCTTGCTCTAGGCTGCCGCTGGGCGGGGCCTCGTGGCGGCTGCGGAGGCTCGGCGACCGGCAGCTGCCCGCGTTGCTACTGCTGGGTGTCTTTGAGGCCGAGTCCCAGGGTAGAAGACTCTCGCGTCGCAGAGGGAGGGGTCCGAAGGGATGCGGGAGCTCTGTGTCCCCGGCTGCGTGCCCTACGGAGGTGGGAGGGGCGGGGGGGGGCACCTGGACGCTGTGTGCTGTGCAGAAGTTGGGGGTATGGTGGGGGTGGGAGGGGTTTGGAGCCTGTATGCCCACTTTTGTGCCCTGCAAAGGCGGTAGACACAGACCCTCTCTGTCATTATGTGCCCTGCCTAGGGGAAGGGAGGGGTCTCTATGAGCCCTGCATCAGGATGTGGAAGGAGTCAGGACATGGTATTTGTTGGAGGTTCTCCAGGGACGACCCCAGGTTCTATTCACGCACCTGCTTGACCCCCGGGGTAGAAACATCTACCACCTTCTGGCCCAAATCATTCACTCTCTTTGCTTGACCCCGAAGTGGCACTCCTGAGATACCCCAAATAGTCCAGGGGCCATCACCACTCACAATTTACTGCAGTTGTGCTCTCCGGTGGAAGTGTTCCCCCTTTAAGGCATTGAAACTTCAGAACAGCAGAGTTCAGGGTAGCAGGAACAGTAAGCAAACATTTAAAGAGTGAGGGCTTCCCTGGTGGCGCAGTGGTTGAGAGTCCGCCTGCTGATGCAGGGGACACGGGTTCGTGTCCCGGTCCCGGAAGATCCCACCTGCCGCGGGGCGGCTGGGCCCGTGAGCCATGGCCGCTGAGCCTGCGCGTCCGGAGCCTGTGCTCCTCAACGGGAGAGGCCACAACAGTGAGAGGCCCGCGTACCACAAAAATAAAAAATAAAAAAATAAAAGAGTGAGTCATCAGGTGTGACCCCGTAGGGTTCCCAGGTCTTGTGTAATCTGGCATCATGTATGTGCCACTGGTTCAGAGTGCTTACCTGTCCTGCAGGAGAGCAACCCAACCCCAAAGATGCTGTCTCCAACCTGGCACTGAAACCCAGTCTCAAACAGGACGTGCCTCTGTTCTCTGAGAGTAGCTGCTTTTGGGTAATCAAGTACATGGCCCTGCCCCCTAACTTCCTAATAAACGGGGTTCCTTGATCAGAAGCAATATTGTGTATGTTAACATGACGGTGAATAGGATCATTGAACATGTACACAGATGCTGCCACTGGCAGGAGTGAGGAAGGCAAGGAAAGCAAATACAACCCAGATTTAAGTACAGCTCAGGCAGGAAAAAGTCATTGCCCAATCCATGCTGGAAAGGGTCCAATGTGCTCCTCGGGTGACCAGGTATTTGGCTGGTCTCCCTAGGAAACCATACCACATTGGGGGCCCAGCACTGCTTGCTGCTGCCAGCAAGGTGGGCCTCCATCAGTGACAAAGTTCCATAGCTTTGATGAAGCAAATCCATACATAGCCCACCATGGCTGCTTTGTTCAAAAGCCCATTAAGCAGGTACTGGGGAGACTGAGAGAAGAAGCTGACAGAGAGCCACAGAAGTCATCTGATCTACTTAAGTCTTAATAGCACTCTCTGTAATGGAGGGTTTTGGGGGAAGAGTTTACCTGGGTACAGATTATGAACTGGTTTTTGTTCCCAACATTTCTGACACCACATGTGTGTGTGTGTGTGTGTGTCTGTGTTGTTTTTTTTTGTTTTGTTTTTGTTTTTTCACATCAACCACCAATTCTCTAACTCTGGACACGTAATGAGTGTCCAATGATTCAGTTTTGTTTTTTTTTTAACAAATTTATTTATTTTTGGCTGCATTGGGTGTTCATTGCTGAGGGGGGCTACTCATTGCGGTGGCTTCTCATTGTGGAGCACAGGCTCTAGGCATGTGGGCTGGGTAGTTGTGGCGCACGGGCTTAGTTGCTCTGGGGCATGTGGGATCTTCCCAGACCAGGGCTCGAACCCGTGTCCCCTGCATTGGCAGGCGGATTCTTAACCACTGAGCCACTAGGGAAGTCCTCAGTTCAATTCTGAATCTGGGTATACTAACCACTTGGAGTTATCATCAGCCCCCACAGGTTAAGGGCTCAGTCCCACAAGTCCACCCCCACTTCAAACTCCAGCCACAAGTCCCAGGCCTCCCATACTTCTGAGGACAGTGGGAATATCCCCTCCAGATAAAGGAGTTATTACATGTTGAACCCTTTGCCACTACCAAATGAGATAAAATCTCCATTAGAGCAGATATTCCTTAGCTTGTTTTGTTCTCACATAGGAGACATTCATAAATATATTTGTTTTTTGTTGTTGTTGTTGTTGTTGTTGTTTCTGCGGTACACGGGCCTCTCACCGTTGTGGCCTCTCCCGTTGCGGAGCACAGGCTCCGGACGCGCAGGCTCAGCGGCCATGGCTCACAGGGCCAGCCGCTCCGCGGCATGTGGGATCTTCCCGGACCGGGGCACGAACCCGCGTCCCCTGAATCGGCCGGTGGACTCTCAACCACTGTGCCACCAGGGAAGCCCCAATATATTTGTTGATAAATGAAATTTTCATTTTCAACTGGCTAGAAAACTGGGGTTCCCAGGACTCCCTCCTTGGGTTCCATAATTTGCTAGAATGGCTCACAGAACTCGAGAAGGCCCTTTACTTAGTACTACTGACTTATAAAGGATGCAACTCGGGAACAGCCAAACAGAAGAGATACACAGGGCAAGGTATGGGGGAGGGATACAAAGCTCCCACGCCCTCTCTGGGCTCACCACCTCCCAGCACCGTGATGCATTTACCAAGCTGGAAGCCCTCTGAATCCCGTTGTTCAGGATGTTTATGGAATTTCCATTATGGAAGCATGGTTGATTAAATCACTGGCCATCAGTGAGCAAGTTCAATCTCCCTAGCCTCTCTGGATGTCAGGGAGTGGGACTGAAAGTTCCAATCCTATAATCACATGATTGGTTCTTCGGGCAACCAACCCCCATCCAGAGCTAACTAGGGGCCTATCAAGAGTCATCTCATTAGTATAAACTCAGGTAGGGTTGAAGGGGGCTTATTATGAATAACAAAAGACAACCCTCCCACCCCTATCACTCAGGAAATTACAAGGGTTCTAGGAACTTGGTGCAGGGAACTGAGGACAAAAACCAAATATACAGATCTTATATCATTGTAACACACAGATCTTTCCTCACTGTGGGTCCAGTGGAAAATTTCATATTTATCAACAAATATATTTATGAGTGTCTCCTATGTGAGAACAAAACAGGCTAAGGAATATCTGCTCTAAGGGAGATTTTATCTCATTTGGTAGTGGCAAAGGGTTCAACATGTAATAACTCCTTTATTTGGAGGGGATATTCCCACTGTCCTCAGACTATTGGATTCTCGGGAATGTCCCTGAGTGGTAGGCTTCCCAATTTTTATGGGGTTTATCTCCCATGCTCTGGCATGTGTGTGTGTGTGTGTGTGTGTGTGTGTGTGTGTGTGTGTGTGTGTTTTATTAATACATACAGTGTATCTATCTGCTCTTTCCTGCTTTCAAGGTCTTATCAGTATGATGTCATCTGTGCAATTGACCAGAACAGAATCTATGGGGTACTGAAAGCACAAGTTGCTTTTATAGGAGGATTTGGTGATTCTGGAACCGTATCATACAGCATATCTCTAGCCTGGGAAAAGATCAAAATTCAAAACTTGAAGTACAGTTTCTACTGTATGCAAATCGTTTTTGCACCATTGTAAGATCAAACAATTGTACGTCAAGCCATCATAAGTAGGGGACTATCTGTATTATTTATTTCCTTGCCTTTATTGAAGTGGATGTCTCCCCCTAATCTGTTCTCTGGCCATAACACCTTTTTGTTATCTATGGACCTCCTGGTCACTTGCCCTCCTTTTCCACATGGTTTCCTAAAATTCTATAGAGAGCATCCCACCAGATATGCCATGAACAGGTCATATTGTTTTCCCCAGCCCTCAGAGTGGCCTGGTTGCCTCTGGCTGTTGCCAGGCTCATCTGTTCATCTCCATGAGCTACAAAACATGTTATCATGTTTTTATTCACCCCACGATGTGAAAATGTTGGGAAGAACTGACTTAGAAGACCTGCCACGTGAACATTACCCTCCACACCATAGCAGTCACCTATCCACTCAGTTCTCCACGCCTCTCAGACATCAACAATTTCTCCTTCCATCTTTCCCAGCAATGGCCACTTACGACCTTTTCTTAACTTGATAGGAACCCCCAGTCCATCAGCCCTCTCTTTTCTTTGCTTTCCTCTTTCTTCAGATATGATTCCACGGCCCATCGTTTCAATGACCCTCTTTTCATGTTAGGGTATCTAACACTCCTTTGCCCTTCTGTCTTTGTATCACCCCAGTCTTTGAAAAGGAAAAAAGAAAAAGCCCATCTATAGATGATCTAAATAGACGTTTCTCCAAAGAAGACACACAGATGGCCAAAAAGCACATGAAAAGTTGCTCAACATCGCTAATTATTAGAGACATGCAAATCAAATGTACGATGAGGTATCACCTCACACAGGTCAGAATGGCCATCATCAAAAAGTCTACAAACAATAAATGCTGGAGCGGGTGTGGAGAAAAGGGAACCTTCCTACACTGCTGTTTGGAATGTAAATTGGTGCAGCCACTATGGCAAACAGTGTGGAGGTTCCTTAAAACACCAAAAAGAACTACCCCATGACCCAGCAATCCCACTCCTGGGCATTCATCCGGAGAAAACCATAATTTGAAAAGATACATGCATTGGAATGTTCATTGCAGCATTTTTCACAATAGCCAAGAAGTGGAAACAACCTAAATGTCCAATCGACAGATGAATGGATAAAGAAGATGTGGCACATATATACAATGGAATACTACTCAGCCATAAAAAAGAATGAAATAATGCCATTTGCAGCAACATGGATGGACCTAGAGATGATCATACTAATGAAGTAAGGCAAAGACAAATATCACATGATATCACTGATATGTGGAGTCTGAAAATGGTAACAAATTAACTTATTTACAAAACAGAAACAGACTGATGGACTTCAAAAACAAACGCATGGGGCTTCCCTGGTGGCGCAGTGGTTGAGAGTCCGCCTGCCGATGCAGGGGACGCGGGTTCGTGCCCCGGTCCGGGAAGATCCCACATGCTGCGGAGCGGCTGGGCCCGTGAGCCGTGACCGCTGAGCCTGCGCGTCCGGAGCCTGTGCTCCTCAACAGGAGAGGCCACAACAGGGAGAGGCCCGCGTACCGCAAAAAAAACAAAAAAAACAAAAAAACCCACAAACGTATGGTTACCATATGGGAAAGGGGGTGGGGATAAATTAGGAGTGTGGGATTGACATATACACACTACTATATATAACAAGGACCTACTGTACAGCACAGGGAACTCTACTCAATATTCTGTAATCACCTATATGGGAAAAGAATCTGAAAAAAGAATAGATATATGTATATGTATAACTGAATCACATTGCTGTACACCTGAAACTAACACAACATTGTAAATCATCTATACTCCAATACAAAATAAAAATTAAAAAAAAAGAAAAAATTTTAAAAAGTAAAAGCACATCTATCAGGGTTTTTTGTTTTGTTTTGTTTTCTTCTGTTTTTCCTCCTGTGCTTGTCCTTAAGCGATTAAGCATTACTGGAGAAAGTCATATTACAAGGCATAGAGACAGGGTGACCAAATTCAGATATGTCCTCAGTATTGCCCACAATCCCACTGCAATCATCTGGTAAACTCATTCTCATTCCCATAGTGACAAGCACACTATTTTTTGTTTTGTTTTGTTTTTGCGGTACGCGGGCCTCTCACTGCTGTGGCCTCTCCCGTTGCGGAGCACAGGCTCCGGATGCGCAGTCTCAGCGGCCATGGCTCACGGGCGCAGCCGCTCCGCGGCACGTGGGATCTTCCCGGACCGGGGCACGAACCCGTGTCCCCTGCATCGGCAGGCGGACTCTCAACCACTGCGCCACCGGGGAAGCCCCCAAGCACACTATTTTTATGCTCTTCGACCTCTGCCCTCAGCCCCTATTCTCAGCCTATGACCTACCTTCTTTATTTAGAGAGATAACAGAAGCTGTTGACTGGTAAGCCCCTCCACTTCCTTATACTGAAGCCAAAATGTGACTATATTTCCAGGACTGTTCTTGAACAATAGCAAAGTTCTTATGCTGATCCTTCTTCTTGTCTTTTTTTTTTTTTTTGCATTTTTTTTCCTTTTTTAAAATTGTAGTAGAGTTGACGTACAATATTATATGTTACAGGTGTACAATATGGTGATTCATAATTTTTAAAGGTTATACTCTGTTTATAGTTATTATAGAATATTGGCTATATTCCCTGTGTTGTGCAATATATTCTTGTAGCTTATTTTATACATAATAGCTTGTACCTCTTAATCTCCTACCCCTATACTGCCCCCACGCACTCCCCACTGGTAACCACTAGTTTGTTCTCTGTATCTGTGAGTCTGTTTCTTTTTTGTTGTTGTTGCTATATTAACTAGTTTGTTGTATTTTTTACATTCCACATATAAGTGATATCATACAGTATTTGTCTTTCTCTGTCTGACCTATTTCACTTAGGATAATGCCCTCCAAGTCCATCCATGTTTTTGCAAATGGCAAAATTTCCTTCTTTTTTATGGCTGAGTTGTATTCCATTGTGTGTGTGTGTGTGTGTGTGTGTGTGTGTGTGTGTGTGTACCTTATATATATATATAATATATATATTGGAAGGAGGATTCTTAACCACTGGATCACCAGGGAAGTCCCTCTTTTTTAGTTCTTAACCTTTTGACCTTGCAAGTAACTGATGCTGTTAGTGCCTCCTTCTAACTTGAAACTGTCCTCTAGGATTGTATGACATGTCATCCTCCTGGCTTTCCTTTTGCTTCTTTGGGCTTCCTTTACAAGCTCATGTTCCTTTAAATACTAGAGCTCCTCAAGGCTCTTTACCGGACTTCTACCCTTCTCGTGACATACTCTCACTAGGGGATTCCATACACCCCTGGCTTCAGGGAGCCCTGATGAGTAAATGACCCATGTACTAGAGAAGATGCTCATTCAGCTGCTATAACAAAGGCAAAATATCAATGGTCTAAACTAGCGCTTTAAGAAAAGAAAAATAATGTGAGCCACATGCACAATTTAAAATTTTCTAGTAGCCACATTAAAAAGAAGTAAAACAATTGAGTTAGTTTTAACAACGTACCTTATTTTAATCCAATATAGCAAAATATTATCATTTCAGTGTGTGATACCAGCTGCATTTCAAATGCTCAATGGCCACACATGGCTCACGACTACCATATTGGACAATGCAGGTCTAGAAAAGGAAATGGTATATTTTCCTTTCTTGTAGCAATCCAAGAGTTGGCAATCCAGGGTTGATATGATACCTCCATGGTCTCAAGGAGTCATTCTCTGTTGTAGTGCTGTCACCTTTTACAAGGGCTTCCATTTCGGCTCTAGCATATGACCCAGATCAAACCACTATATTGTCGTTGCAGCCACAGGAAGAGGACAGGGGAAGGGGTTGGCATGCTTCTTTCCTTTTAAGTGTGTTATCCTGAAGCTACACATATTCCTTGTGTATCTTACTGTTCAGAACTTAGTTGCATGGCCACGTAGAGCTGTAAGGGAGACTGGGAAATACAGTCTTTTTTTTTTTTTTTAACACTGCTATATTTAAAATGAATAACCAACAAGGACCTACTGTATAGCACAGGGAACTTTGCTAAATATTCTGTAACAACCTAAATGGGAATGGATTTGAAAAAGAATAGATACATGTATATGTATAACTGCATCACTCTGTTGTACACCTGAAACTAACACAATATTGCTAATCAACTATACTCCAATATAAAATAAAAAAATTTTTAAAAAAAGGAAATACAGTCTTCAGTTGGGGAAACAGATACCCAGAAAAATCTTCTATTACAGAGGGAAGAAACTGGGGGAAAGTACTGGTAACCTCTGTAACCTCTGCTATGATTCACAGGAATATACAGCAACTCAGATTACTCCTCTGAGCTCCAGACATGCATATCCCGGTGCTTACTGAGTCTCCACTTGGATGTCACAAAGGTCCAAACTCTATACATCCAAAATTAACAGGGGATCTTTCCTCCAGTGCACTGTGTGTATCACTAGTAAGTGTCACTACCTGCCATCCTGTTGCATAAGCCAGAATTCTAAGACTTGTCACTGATATTGTCATTTCTCATACCCTCCCACATCCAGCCTATCACCAAGTCCCATCACCTCCTATAGTCTCTCTCTCTTTTCTTTTTTGGCCATGCTACGTGGCATGTGGGATCTTAGTTCCCCAACCAGGGATCAAACCCCCTCCCCCTGCATTGCAAGCGCAGAGTCTTAACCACTGGACCACCGGGGAAGTCCCCTGTATTTTCTTTCAAATTCATCAACTTCTATACATCTCTTTTTAGTCACATGTTGCTGGGTAATACATTTCCCCAAAGGAATGAAATTCTGATACATACTGCAGCATGGATGAACCTTGAAGACATTATGCTTAGTAAAATAAGCCAGACGCAAAAGGATAAATATTGTAGGATTCCACTTACATGAGCTACCTAGAGTAGTCAAATTCATAGAGACAGAAAGTAGAATAGTATTTACACAGGGCTGGGGGCAGGGGGAATGGGAGTTAGTATTTAAGGGATCCAGAGTTTTAGTCTGTGATGATGAAAAAGTTCTGGACGTGTATAGTGGGGATGGTTGCACCACCGTGTGAATGTACTTAATGTCACTGAATTGTATGCTCAAAAATGGTTAAAATGGTAAATTTTATGTTATGTGTATTTTAACACAAAAGTTAAAAGAAAGAGGAGCCTGGCCAATCTCGAAGAAGAATAAGGAAGCTGAAAGACTTATGCTACTTGGTTTCAAGACTTACTTATGGGGACTTCCCTGGTGGGGCAGTGGTTAAGAATTTGTCTGCCATGCAGGGGACACGGGTTCGAGCCCTGGTCTGGGAAGATCCCACATGCCGCAGAGCAACTAAGCCCCTGCGCCACAACTACTGAGCCACGCTCTAGAGCCCACAAGCCACAACTACTGAGCCCCCATGCCACAACTACTGAAGCCCCCGTACCTAGAGCCCATGCTCTGCAGCAAGAGAACCCACTTCAATAAGCCCGTGCACCACAAGGAAGAGTAGGCCCCGCTTGCTGCAACTAGAGAAAGCCCACGAGCAGCAACGAAGACCCAATGCAGCCAAAAAAAAAAAAAAAACTTATTTATGAAGCCAAGTAATTGAATGACTTGCTTTGGCACAACGCTAGACAGATAGAGCCTTGGAACAGACTGGAAAGATCAGAATGGAAGGGGAGAGGAAAACAAGATTGTTAATACCCTGAACCTCTTCTTAAATTTTTTTTTAGAATGTTTGAGAATGGTAAATGGAATTATCCAAATATCACTGGGATGGACTTTTGCCAGGTCCACACTTGCTGGACTGAACAAAAGGAATCCTCAGAGTGATTCAGTTCCTTATGTTCTCTGTGCCTCAAAAAACCCATCCTCAGAAGCACATCTCTAGAATCTTCTGTATCTAAGCAACCCTCTTCCTCTGATTGGGCGTCTCTGGTTCTTAGACCACCAAGCACCAAAAGGATGAATGGATTTCTGTGTCCCTTAGAGCAGCACTGTCCACATTTCTAGCAGCCACATTAAAAAATATAAAGAGACAGGAGAAGTAAACTTTAATCACATATTATATTTAACCCAAATTATTGATATGTGTTACATGATTTTTTTGGAAAAAATTTCTCAGTGAGACCTATTTGTTGGCCATGATGATGGTGGTGGCCTGTACTCTCTTTAAAATTCAGTGTGCCTTTTTTTTTTTTTTTGGCCGCTGAGCAGCATGTGGGATCTCAGTTTCCTGTGACCCCTGCAGTGGAAGCTTGGAATCTCAACCACTGGACCACCAGGGAAGTCCTGGTATTTTGTACTTAGAGTACATCCCAATTTGGATACTAAGGTTTCAAGGGAAATGCGGCATCTGTTGGTAAAATTCATAAAATGGACAGTTGAAAAAGTTAATTCACATGGCCAAATTGTCCAAACATACTTAAAAGGTACTAACTAAACCGAGTATCTGCTTTTAGACAAATTAGTTAAACTTAAATAAAATTTAAAATTCAGTTCCAGGACGTCCCTGGTGGCGCAGTGGTTAAGAATCCGCCTGCCAATGCAGGGGACACAGGTTCGAGCCCTGGTCCGGGAAGATCCCACATCCCACGAACAGCCAAGCCCGTGCGCCACAACTACTGAGCCTGCGCTCTAGAACCCACGAGCCACAACTACTGAGCCCACGTGCCACAACTACTGAAACCCACGCACCTAGAGCCCATGCTCTGCAACAAGAAAAGCCACCGCACTGAGAAGCCCACACACCACAACAGACAGTAGCCACTGCTCGCTGCAACTAGAGAAAGCCTGCACGCAGCAACAAAGACCCAACACAACCAAAAATAAATAAACTTATTTTTAAAACTAAAAATAAATTTATTTTAAAAAGAAATAAATAAAATTCAGTTCCATAGTCCTACTGGCCACATTTCAAGCACTCAAGGAGACCATCATATTGGATTAAAATGTGTTCATTCCTTTTGCTCAGAATGGAACTCTCAGTTTTTCAGTGTGCCAGCCTGTACTAGCATACAGATTCCAGCAGTATTTTAAAAAATAATACTTTGTGACTAAGTGGGGTTTATTTTAGGAATGGGAGGATGGCTAATATTTGGACACCTTTAATGAGATTTATGGTATGAACAGAGCCAAGTAGAAAAAAAATCATGTGAATATCCCATATGTGCTAGAAGAGTATTTGACAAAATTTAATTTTTAGAAAAATTTGGAATAAACAGGAAGTTAGAGTTCCTAAAACTGTTAGACATCTGTGGCTCTCCAGGACTCCTGCTCTGTGAAGGGATTTCTCTGGTCTTTGGAGTCAGGGTGGCTGTCAATAGCTGCTACTTGTCAGAATGTTCCCTCTGCAGACTACAGCATATATAAACACTATAGTCCAGGTCTGGTGTTTTGGGGACTTTCCAGCATTTAAACCCTCAGCTTATTTGCAGGGGGGTGATTCCCCATTGTAAGCACACTGGTGGGGGTTACTGTCTGAATTTTTTTTTTTTTTTTGGCTGTGGGACATGTGGGATCTTAGTTCCCAGACCAGGGATCAAACCTGCACCCCCTGCCTCAGAAGAGCGGAGTCTTAACCACTGGACCTCCAGGGAAGTCCCACTATTGTCTGATTTATTCAGAAGACCAAGGGAGCACTTCCCACTCTCTGGAAGGTATGGAGTAGGCAACTAAATGCTTCCTCCTGGGGCTTTGAATTAGGGAGGAAAGAGGCAAGGACGTTGGAAATTAAGAGCACAACTGAAAGGGTGAAGGAATCACTGGTTTAGTGTTGAGTGGAGGGAGTGACCAGTGGGCTGGGTGGGACTTAAGAACACTCTCTCTGCTGTCTATTCTTGGCTTCCTGCCAACTTACAATTTCCAGCCTTCCCATGCACTCTGTGATTTTCTTAGTTCAGTGGCCTTCTGTTAAATTCCTCCTTGGCTTATTAGATCTGGAAGCAAGGCCTGTCATTTGCAAACCAGAACCACTGCAGGAGACCCTCAGGAATTCCCCTCCCTTCAGCCTGAGAGGAGGTTTCACGCCCATGAGACAATTTTCTTTCTCCTCCTGATGCAGATTGGATTAACAGATGGTGACTTTCATCGTGATATCTTAAGCAAAATAGACTGAAGTCTTCTGTTTCGAAGACGTAGGCTGCATTTGCTGGGAGGGAGGGGGGATGAGGAAGGAAGGAAATCTATTTGATTTGTAAAACTCCCCTGCTAAATGTACTTATCAGATGGAAATAAATCAAGTCTCCATCTATAAAGGACTGGATAAATAAACTATGGGTACCTCCGGATAATGTGACAATATGCGTATCTACAAAAAAAAAAAAAAATAGAATTAGGAAGCTCTCGTTACCTAAATGGAGAATTTCCCAGGATACAGTCTT
>RJWK010055284.1:0-14771 GCA_004363435.1 Platanista minor
GGGTGCCGCTCGCCCTCCGGCTGCTCATCGTCGCGGCCCTGCCAGTCACCGGGTGGCTGACGACGGGCACCTTTGAGCCGCCGCTGTTGCCCCGAGCCCCGCAGGTAGGGCACGGCGGACGCGGCTCTGGGGGGATCCTCGGGAGAAGCCGGGACCGGGGACGTGAGACTGCGGCGTCCCCATCGACGCCTCCCACTTACGGCGGGCAGGCCGTGGGCTGGGGGCCGGGCCCCCAAAGCGGGAGTGCGGAGAAGCAGCCAAGGAAATGGAGGCGGCAGGGGATGGGGGAGGCGAGATCGCAAAACAGGCTCTTCAGCGTGAGGTTCAGCGCGGCGCAGCGAAACCGATTGTTGCGGCAGTCCAGGCAGTTGCAGTCCTGATGGGGGTGTGCCGTCGAAAGTAGCGGATCACTAGTGATCGCAGCCTTTTGTAATGGCGCCTTCAGAGCCGGGCTCTGGGGTGAGGCAGTGTTGAAGTAATGGGGAAACGTGGAAGTTGCTCAGTTGAGAGAGAGCGCGAGCGTTTCCAGGCCACCTGTCTGCCCCGGCCGGCGGCGGGAAGGAATGCCTTCCCCCGGCGCGCAGGGCTCCGGGTGCACGCCAGCCGGGTCGCTGGGCCGGAGAGGGAGGGAGGCTGCAGGCCAACGCTGACCCCGACGTCGTCCCTTTGGGGGGAGTTGTTAGAGGAGTGGATCTTCGAGCGCCGTGTAACCAGCCACACCAGCATCCCCTGGGAACCTGGCAGAAACGCGCTAATCAGAAGCTCTAGGGCAGGGACCCAGCAGTCTGTTGCCGCAAGCCCTCCAGGTGATTCCGAGGTCGGCTAAAGTTTGGGGACCACTGAAGGGTGGCTGGTTCTTATTGCTTTGGCTGGGTGGAATTAACCAGTATTTGTCTTTCATTAATTCAATGTGTGGTAGGGAAACGTCTGAAGACTTTAAAATGCGATTTTCCCAGAATGAAAAGAAACGACATAGGTGCGCCTTTTCTTACTATATCAAGACTTGAATGCTCAAAATTCAGGGGTGAATGACACCATAAATGTCACTTTTTTACTTTCAGTGTTTGAGAGTTACGACGTTACCCTTCCTGGGTAGAATAATAGCATATCTTAGTTTTAGTTCTCTTGGGACATTCCAAGAAGCCACAGCATCCCAAGCTATAAGAACCACTTATATCTGAAGTATATGGACCACAGTTGCAGCTGTTCAAAAATATGGATGTGAGATCAAGAGACCAAATAAAAATGAAATAATTCCTAGAGTTCTGGAAATAGAGACTTTTTCTTCCCTTTTCCCGATTTTAAAGATTCATCATGGTAATTTATGAACCCGAAAGACATTTGAGTCTGTTCCTATAATATGAAAAAAAATGCATTTAGACTGCAAGCTGAAAATAAACCACACCGTGGGGTTCTTAGTGAGTTCATCATTTCAGTTCTCCTTATGATTTCTTTCTACTTTTGGGAAGTCCAGATCCACACTCAGAATTTCATAGGTTAAATGAATGGTGTGCAACTAGAAGGAGAATCTCATTCCTTGGAAAGGTGTATATGGGAAACTGAGGCCTCTTGATATAACATTTTTTCAAAGTTTTATTGTGAAAAATTTCAAATGTACAGAACATTTGAAAGAATTTTACAGTGGTCATGCATATTTGATAGGAGCTGTCCAGTTGACCTTTGTGCAGTGATGGTGTATGTCTGCTCTCTCCATTACAGTAGCCACTAGACTACTGTGGTTACTGAGTATTTGAAATGTGGCCAGTGTGATTGAGGAAATGAGGTTTTTTAAATGTTATTTAGTTTTAATTAACTTAGATGTAAATAGCCACATGTGGTTAGTGGATACCATATTGAATAATGCCAACTTAGACAGACTACCATTTATGTTTTACTATACTTGCTTTATCACACAACTGTTCATTTGTTCATCTTTGTATCCAGCCTGACCTAACTGTAAGAAAACTGGTTGAAGTCAGAAAAATTCTCCTTGTATCTCTAGAGTGACTCAGATTTATTGTGTTTTAAGCATTTTTCTGTTGTTTTTTAAAAAATAAATTTATTTATTTTTGGCTGCGTTGGGTCTTCGTTGCTGAGCGCAGGCTTTCCCTTGTTGCGGTGAGTGGGGACTACTCTTCGTTGCGGCGCGAGGGCTTCGCGTTGCGGTGGCTTCTCTTGTTGTGGAGCACGGGCTCTAGGCACGCGGGCTTCAGTAGTTGTGGCACGCGGGGTCAGTAGTTGTGGCTCTCAGGCTCTAGAGCGCAGGCTCAGTAGTTGTGGTGCACGGGCTTAGTTGCTCCACAGCATGTGGGATCCTCCCAGACCAGGGCTCGAACCCATGTCCCCTGAATTGGCAGGCGGATTCTTAACCACTGCGACGCCAGGGAAGTCCCGCATTTTATGTTTTGTTTACATATGTAGTTGTCAGAAGTTGAGGTTACACAGATTGTGAAATAAAAAAAAAAATTGGGAAAAAAATTGTTACAAAGATTGTGAAATAAAAAAAAATTTACAGTACATTCTTCTAATATTAAAATGACTTGGTCACCAAAGAGAGGGAGGCATCAGAGGACACTTATTTTCTTATATGTGTATTTCCCTCAGACTTATTTTAAACCGGATATCTATTACCTTTGTCCTTAGGAAGCCATTTTGTTCCAGATGGGCATTTATGAGTGAAGGAATTAGAGGAGAATTGAAAATGAGTGGGAAGAAACTTCAGTTCTGCCACTCACTTTCTAAGCATACACTGCCCTGGCTGACAAGCCTGAACTTCCAGTTCAGTCGGAGGCTCTCAGGAAGGACAAGAAATATGCTGGCTCTGAACTTTGGGTCAGGAGGCAGTAAGGGATGAGAGTTTCCCCTGATATGAAATCATTCAAGAGGATCAAAAGGAATTTAATTGAAGTTAGTTTTCTGGAAAATATAGTGTGCTGTACAGTCTGTTAATTGTCTTTTACAAACTGCATATTTCTACTGGGCAAATGATGTAGGTAAGTGCAATAAATTACTCACAATATAGTGTATGTTCTCTACTGAAAGGCAGAAGCTATAAAAAGGTTTCTCAGAACACCATTAGTGGAGGGTTATCTCTGGGCTGTTAGAAGAACATTAGTCTACAGTTTTCAAACAGATCCTCTAGTTTGAAAAGAGGAATGAATTTTTGGCTGGAATTTGGTCATAAAACAATACAGCCACCAACTTGATGATTTATTGAATGTTAGTTTGTTCTAGCCCACACTTAATTCTAGATAAGGGTGGACCAGGAGAAAGCCAGGCTGGATCTGAGGAATCACTAGTCCTAAAGCTTCCTGGGCTCCTATGGGAGTTGGGAAGTGTTCCAAAGTCATCCTGAATAAATGGTATGAATTTACATGTTAGAATCCTCTTCCTCACGTTGTCCCAGGAATCAAGCCAATCTCATAAAATCACTCAGTCTTAGTCTCTCATTTGTTAGAAATATATAAAGTATTGGAGTTGCTCACAGTGCCAAGAAATACACTTGTATATTGGTTTGTTGTTTAGAATAATTTTTGTCTTTTCAAAGTTAAGAATACCCTCACAAAAAAAGTATTTAAGAGGAGTCTTGTTTTCATTCTACGATAACAATGTCTGTCTGTGAATACTTTTAGGAAAGAATTTGATTTACAGATAACAAATTATAGTTCCTGTGACCCTGATTACTTAGAATAGTGCTTTCTTGTCTGTAGTAAGCATGTCATGAATAAACTTAAATATTTGAGTAGAGTGCTTTTGAGCATACCTTGAGAGGCACTGAAACTGATTGTGCACTGAAAGTCCTTGTCCATGGGCACTAGGGGACACATGTAAGAAGGGTTAGAGCAACTTTGTATATGAAAACAATAGAGCTTGGAAACATTTCAAATGTCTGCTGATAGGGAACAGTTAAGTAAATCGGTAACCATTTGATGGCACATTACAAAATGCTGTAAATAAATGTCTACAGCTGCATACATAACAATTTTAAATGAAAGAAGTTCCAGAAGAATACATTGTAATATTATTCCACTCATATAAAGTTCAGGAACAGATAAAACTAAACAATATGTTGTTTAGAGAGAGATAATTCAGGTAAACTATAAAGAAAAGCAAGAAATGTTAACATAGAAGACAATATAGGGATTCCTTCTGAGGGGCATGAGGGGAATGTGACAGAAGAGGTCATGCAGGGGACTTCTAAGGTGTGGATGACCTTCTAGTTTTTAACCTAGGTAGTAAGTATGTGAGTGTTAATCTTTTCTTTTAAACTCTATATTTGCATTTTATATGCTCAGATATGTGATATATTTCATAATTAAGTGGAAAAGTATATAGCTTATAAAAAATTGGAATTGTGAAGGGTATTTAAAAGGCTGTAAGGATGAAATTGATGAGTTTTTAAAAGTGTTCTTTTAATGTTGCCATAAGTGATCATACAATAAGTATAACTGAGGGGAGAAGAAAAAGAACTGAGTTATTCTCAGTTTGTGAAACGCATACCTGCCCAATTTGTATATTTGTTTTGCAGGACAGCATCAGAATTAATGTAACTACCCTGAAAGATGATGGGGAGGTATCTAAAGAACAGGTTTGTCTCTTTTGGTTATGTTTTTATTATATCACTTAGCTAAGTATCATGCAGCCTATTTTATTTTTTTATCTATATATCCAATTTAGTTAGATAATGTATTTTTGACATGAAGAGTTTGTCATCATTTGTAAACCATTGGAATTAATGTATATGCTGCTTTATTTTAAGGTTGTTCTTAACATAACCTATGAGAGTGGACAGGTATATGTAAATGACTTCCCTGTAAATAGTGGTGTAACCCGAATAAGCTGTCAGACTTCGATAGGTAAGTACTGCTAAATTATTTCTGTAATTGTTCTGTTTTTAATAATACTAAATTAGTGAAACACAATTCTTTGATGTTATATATTTCCGTTTCAAATTAATACTACCCATCATTACTAGAGTATATTATAACACTTGTGTGTACTCTTTTCCTACTTTATATTGGTTATTTCTGGCACATTCACATTTTCTCTGTCATGAGATTGGCATTGCTTGGAACTTCATGTCTGGTAGGTTGATAACAATGTAAGGATGTGCCTGGAGGTAGTAAATGGAGATTTATAAGCAAGAGACAAAATCTTCAGAGGAGTGCTTATCACAGTTGTAAAAAATAAAGAGAAAAGTGAATTGTGTTTCTGATTCTTCCACCTTTATGTCCATATAATGTTTTCCTTTTTATTTTTAAAATTCTTTTTGTTTTCCTTTTTAACCTTTTAAAATCTTGAGTTGTTTAAAGACAAGCAAATATGTTACATTGGAATGTGCCATTATTTGAATGAAATAAAGCATATGAAAAATTTGTATAGTATTCCTATTACCTGTTCTAATATATGCATTTGAGGCAGTAAATGTTTCTCTGAGCAGTTGTATCCTATACTTAATTCATTATATATCTTTATTATCATTCCATTCATGGTGTTTTCTAATTATTTACTGTGATATTTCCTTATCCTGTGGGTCATTTTATAGTATATTGCTTAATTTTCAAACATTTTGGGACTTTTTTTTTTTTTTTTTACTGATTCCACCTCTATCATCAGAGATATAATCTGTATAATTTTAACCCTTTGAAGTTAGAGACTTGCTGTATGGCTTAGCAGATGGTCAGTTTTAGTAAATGTTGCTTTCTGTGTGTACTTGAAAAAAAGTTAATTATGTAATTAGTTGGATATGATGTCTATATATGTCAGGTCAAATTTGTTAATCGTGTTCAATCCTTTATGGAATTACTGAGTTTTTTGTTTATTTCTTTGCTTGCCCTATCAATTACTGAGAATGGTATGTTAAATCTCCACTATGTATATTTGTCTGTTCTTTCAGTTTTGTCAATTTTTGCTTTATATATTGTGACACAATATTACTAAATCCATTCATATTTAGAGCTGTTATGTCTTCCTGGTGAATCCACTCATTTATCATTATAATATGTCCTTATTTCTCTCTAGTGATGTTCTTGCCTTAAAATCAGCTCTATCTGTATTATTTTACCGATAACTGCTTTTTGGCCAGGCATGGGGGAGGGACGTGGATTGCTTTGTGGTATCTTCCCATTTCCTTTGAGTCTTCCTGGGTCCTTATAATTGAGGTGAATGTCTTACAAGCAGCATATACTTGTGGTTTCTTTCTTTTTGTGGTACGCGGCCCTCTCACCGCTGTGGCCTCTCCCGTTGCGGAGCACAGGCTCCAGACGCGCAGGCTCAGCGGCCATGGCTCACGGGCCCAGCCGCTCCGCGGCATGTGGGATCTGCCCGGACCGGGGCACGAACTCGTTTTCCCTGCATCGGCAGGCGGACTCTCCACCACTGCGCCACCAGGGAAGCCCTCTTTTTTTTTCTTAATCCAGGCTGTCAATCTGCCTTTAGTTGGAATTTTAATTTATTTATATTAATGTAATAACTGATATATTTGGATTTAGAGCTTCTCTCTTAATTATTTGTTTCCTATTTGTGTCTCACCTGTTCTGTTTCAATTTCTTCTCCTCTTTTGCCCTCTTCTGGGTTATTTACTTTTTGTTTCATCGTTCCCATCTATCTTGTTGGTTTTTATATTATTTTACTATTCTTTTTAATGGTTACCCTTGAGATCAGTAAACTAGTACTTTTATCATTTCCCAACCAATGTAGGACCCTTAGAACATGTAAAGTCCATTGATTCCCTTTATGCTTTTTTAAATTTTATTTTTATTTTTTTGGCTGCGCCACGTGGTTTGCAGGATCTTAGTTCCCCCACCAGGGATTGAACCCAGGCCACAGCAGTGAAAGCACTGAATCCTAAACACTGGACCGCCAGGGAATTCGCCCCTTTTTGCTTTTGTGTTGCTATTGTCATGCATTTTAACTCTTTGGGTTCTTAAACACTAAGCAAGATAATTATACTTAATGGCTTTCTGCAGTCCAGTATTCAGTTATGCTCACCCTCACAGTTACCCTTTCCATTGCTCTTCATTGCTTCCTGAACATCAGTGTTCCCCTCTGGTGTTATTTTCCCTCTGCCTAAAGAATTCCCCTTAGTATTTTTTTACTGCAGATTTGAGTGTCTGTTTGTGTGTTTACATTTTTACATGTTTTCTAGTGGTTCTCAGTGAGAGAGTTGGTGTACTACAAGCTAATCCATCATAGCTAGGAAAAGAAGTGCCATTACTGGATTGAATAATATTCCACTGATGCTGTATTTATTAGGAATTTGACATGGAGTGCAGTCTGGCTGCTTTATTTGTTATAGTCATCTTTCTAGTCATCCCAGTTGCACAGAGTTTATTTCCTTGAAAGCGGAAGTAAAAGCCGATCTTATCAGTTACAAGAATCTTTAAAACATTAAATGCAACTACAACAAAAAGTCTTCTATCCTTAATTCTTTAAAAAAATTTTCTTCTTTGTAGATATATTAGTTATACTGCTGTGTAACAATTTAACCCCCAAGTTAGTAGTCTTTGTCAGTATTATTTCCTAGTTCTCGCAGTTCAAGAATCTGAGCTTGGCTTAGCTGGGTTCCCCGGCTCTGGCACGACTGGCAAGGCCCGCTTCCTAGCTCACTCACATGGTTGTTGACAGGATGTAGTTGCTTGTGAACTGTTGGACTGAGGCCTCCGTACCTCACAAGATGCTAGCTGGAGGCCTCCCTCATTTCCATGCCACATGGCCTCTCTGTAGAGTATCTCACAACATGGCAGCTGGCTTTATCAGTGAGAGTACGAGAGAGCGTGTCAGGGAGAGAGTACCGGCAAGACACAAGTCACAGTCTTTTATAATCTAATCACACAAGTGACGTTCCAGCACTTTTGCTGTATTCTGTTTGTTAGAAACAAGTTACTAGGTCCAGCCCACACTCAGCAGGAGGCAGTTACACAGGGGCATGAACGTCAGAAGGCAAGGGTCATTGAGAGCCATTTTGGAAAGCTGTCTACCTCTACCTCAGTAGGGAAAGTCAGAATATGGAGGGCTTTTGTTGTTATTAGTTTTATTCTACAGCAGCGGTACCAGCTTTGGAGTCTGAAGAGTCCCTGCTTTGATGTATTTATATGACTGCATTTTTCTCATGCATTGAATCTGTGTCCTAGTGCACTGGCCTTGGGGCATACACCTAGGCTGACGAGGAGCCCACTGTTCCATGAGGGAGGCTGATGGGTAAATAGTGAAAACACTGACATGGACCCCGAGAGAAGGGAAGTTTCCCAGTTAGGAGCCTCAGAGCATGTGAGGGAAGTTAGGCAGCCTAGAGAGAGGGCACACTGTAACGAGCCTGAAGACGGAATACCAGGCAGAGAACCACCAAAGGGGTCACGGGGGCGCTGCTGAAAGCGTTTGCACAAGGAAACTGTATAATCAAAACCATGTCGCGGTAAGATTAACGTGGTGCTGTTGTGTGACTGGTTTGAAGCGGGGAGGGATCACGGAAGGGGAGAATAAGTAAGTATTGTAATAGTAAGTAGCTAATGAACGAGACATTGGGTGGGGAGGTAGGTGGAGATGGAAAGGACAAATATAAGAGATACTTTGGAATGGTCCAAAGGGAGCAACTGACTGGATGCAGAGGATCAGGGTAAAGAAGTCAGAGGTAACCTAGTGATTCCTGCCCTTGGTAGGTTGGAGAAGGGTGGGTTTATTAACAGAAACAGAGAAGTCAAGGAAGCACAGGTTTGTGAACTTAGATTGAGACCAAGGCTTAGGCCACTTGTTTCTCAATCAAAATATCTGTACCTGTTTAAAAAATTACAAATGTTAGTCTATACCCCCCAGAGATTTTGATTTATTAAGATTAGAGTGAGGCTCTGGCGTCTATACTGTTCCCAGGTGATTCTGATGCATGGTTGGGATTTAGAACCACTAGACCAGGGGTCTGAACGTTACTGACAATTTATGATACGATATTTACTTTAAATTATGTACTTATAATTCTGGGTGGAATCACTGATTCACAAAGGCTATAGGACAATAAGCTTGATGCATTCTCTCAAAGAACTCAGCCTAGTTGAGGAGACAGGTTTTCTGAACTAAGAGCTACACTGCGAGAAAGTTAGTGCTTATAAAAACAAAGGCATGAACTCAGCATTGTAGGGATATGGTATCTAGAACTACCCAAGTAGGAGTTTATTGAAAATGTATGGAGTTTATTGAAAATGTATGGGGGGAGAGTGAATAATGGAGAGCATTCTATAACATTTTTTTAAATTTTATTTATTTATTTATTTTTGGCTGTGTTGGGCCTTTGTTGCTGCGCGCGGGCTTTTCTCGTTGCGGCGAGCCGGGGCTCCTCTTCGTTGCCGTGTGCAGGCTTCGCACTGCGGTGGCTTCTCTTGTGGAGCACGGGCTCTAGGCGCTGGGCTTCAGGAGCTGTGGCACGCGGGCTCAGTAGTTGTGGCACGTGGGCTCAGTAGTTGTGGCTCGTGGGCTCTGGAGTGCAGGCTCAGTAGTTGTGGCGCACAGGCTTAGTTGCTCCTCAGCATGTGGGATCTTCCTGGACCAGGGCTTGAACCCATGTCCCCTGCATCGGCAGGCAGATTCTTAACCACTGCGCCACCAGGGAAGCCCATGGAGAGTGTTCTAGATCAAGGGAACAGCTCTACAAAGGCACAGCATCACTTTAAACAGCTGGATATGCATGCAGAATATCCATCTGGGTTCCTTTTTGGCAAGTAATTCTCAGACAATAACATTTGAGGAACAGAAGCAAAATGCTTCTTTTGCGGCAGTTTCGTTGGTTTCTATTGATTTATCTTTTTCTATCTTTGTCACTTTCTTGGCTTTATAAGCCAGCTGCAACTGCCACACCCCGTCACCGCCAAGGTGGGGTGGGGTTTCTCACCTAGAGAGGAGCAGGGCCGGTAGCTGATCCTACCCCGTCGTCCATTAGTGGAGAGTCGTTAAGGGCTCTCCCACCCTCTTCCCTATTCCTGACCTCTCCAACAGTAACGAGTCGCTTACTGGAGACAGGATTGAGGAAAAGCCTCAAGTGTCCTTACTGCTCGGGCCCCTTCTATCACTAGATTTTGTGAATGAATGAATGGATGGATGAACGTGCTCACTTTGCTAAAACATGGGATTGTCTGTGTCTTCCGGCCTGCTTTGTAAATAGTTAACGCCTTGTCGGTTCCTCGTTGACAATCTATATAAAAGAATAGGAAGGATGTGGCTAGTGTGGAGTTGGGTACAAAATCTAAAGGCCATCAAGCATTTTCCCCTTTTCAAATGAGTATAAGGATTGTAAGGATTTGTCAAGTTGTCTTTGTTTTCATAGATCTGAAGCATCAATATGAGGTCAGAGATGAAGAAAGGCAAAGATATTGGGTATACAACTGTCTTGTTCCATGTAAATGTCATCAAAATAATCAAATTCAGTTAACTGATTTGGTGGCAATTTTTGTTCAAAGCTGTCACTACTTTTTTTTGATAGTGAAGAATGAAGATCTGGAAAATTTGGAGGAAAAAGGATATTCTGGAATTGTCAGTGTAAGGATTTTAGTTCATGAGTGGCCTATGACATCTGGTTCCAGTTTGCAACTAATTGTCATTCAAGAAGAGGTAGTAGAGATTGATGGAAAACAAGTAAGATAGTATGCTTACTAATTGAGAATTAAATTATAAAGATTTGTGCCCAGTGTTATGCATGTGTTCAGTTATTTTATTATTTATTTCTGACTTAATAAGGAAAAAAAGTTACGTTAGTGTTGCGTGTATTCAATCACTCAGAATTTTTTACTTGTTTAGCATTTGAAGTCTTAATTTTAAAAAAGATCATATTCATACATGTTTATGTCACTTTAAAATATTGTAAATATCATTAAACAGAGCAAGTAAGTGAAGAGATTGAATTTGGTTCGTAGCTCTGCTGCCATTTCCTCTGGCTAAGTCTCTCTAAGTCAGTGAAATGGAACTGAGAGTGAGCCTCTAATAGTGAGCACACAGGAGTGTGATTAAAGTTGCAAATTAAATGCCTTAAAGTGGGGGGGAAAGAAAGAGGAATTGTGTGTGACTAGGACAAGGTTTTTAGTTTCAGAAATCAGGGAGGAAAATTCAGTTTTAGTTTCTCACCAGGTTGTGCCATTATTTAAAATAAAGAGTAATTGCTTATATTTTCTCCTAGGCTCAACAGAAGGACGTTACTGAAATAGATATTTTAGTTAAGAATCAGGGAATACTCAGACATTCAAACTACACCCTGCCTTTGGAAGAAAGCATGCTGTACTCAATTTCCCGAGACAGTGACATTTTATTTACCCTTCCCAACCTCTCCAAAAAAGGTACTTTAAAAGACCATTATTTAAAGTGTTAAGGAAATTATTTCTTTAGTTGGTAACTTTTTCATCATAATTAATATGTTTCGAAGTAAGCCTCTCTTAAAAATGCTTTGTAACATGTATTGCTTTATATATCCACTTGAGGACTTTGCAGAATGCGATCAATGCCGATTACAGAGTGACATTTTGCTGTAATCATCTATCTACTCTTACTCTGGGTAATCATCACAAAATACATAATAAGAATGTCGTTCATTTAAGTTCATTTAGAGGAGGAAGTATCCATTTTTCCCACTGAAACAGAGAACTTTAAAAAATTTGACTTTCTATGTGACAGAATCATTAACTGCTGTAGCTCCCTTTTAACTGTCTAAATTTGGGGTTCCTTTCTGGCATTTAAAGCTAAACAATCAAATGTTTGTTTTTCTCCCATGGAAAAATGTATGTTCTTGCTATCTGAAACGTTGTAGGTGTAGTAGTCTTAGGACTAGTGGGAGCGACACCAGCACACGCCTAGCATTTTGGTAACCTGGCTCTTCCTCCTCAGGAGAAAGTGTTAGCTCATTGCAGACCACCAGCCAGTATCTTATCAGGAATGTGGAAACCACTGTAAATGAAGACGCTTTACCTGGCAAATTACCTGAAACTCCTCTCAGAGCAGAGCCTCCGTCTTCGTATAAGGTGAATCAGGTGTTTGGGGTTCTCTTTATATGTACTACAAGCATTTATGGTTATGGTAAAGAAAACAACTATCAGCATTTAAAATGAGGTGGAAACCATGAGCATTGGATCCATGGGATATTGTTACTAATGAACTCATCACTGTTTTAATGTGATATTTTTAGGTATTCCTGTCTTCCTTTTCATGTTTCACTTAGTAATGTAGTCAGATAATGATGATTAAGGCATTCGATTTCATTTTGTTTGGGATCTTCCGTTTCAGAGTCTTTCTCATGTCCCCATTTGTCTGTTTATTCTGTGACTTCTAACACAAACACACATGCATGGTCCCCTCAGGACCGTGTGCAGTGACTAAGCACACTTGGTTAAGAGTGTACTTTCTGGAATCAGACTGCCTAGGTTTGAATCCTGCTTCTGCCACTCACTAGTTGTATCATCTTGGACAAGTTCCTAGCCTCTCAAACCTTTTCCTTTATCCGTCCAGCAAAGGTCCATAAAGTGATGCCTTTCTCGTCAGGTTGTTGTGAGGACTGAAATAAGATGGGTGCAAATGTAAATACGCACTGGCACCTGTTAAGGACTTGTATATTCTTAGTGACATTATACTGCTGACTGGGAAGATATTCTGGGTTCAGAGAGAGTATCCTGGAATCTCTCTCTATGTTAGCTAGGCCCCTCACTCGGAATAATTTACATTTAAAGGAGCAGGATCTGTGGTTAGTCAAAATGGATTCCAGAGATGATTCTTTGAAGAGGTTCTCACTGAAGGTTAGGAGTGCTTACGTGGAGCCGCTGGACAAATCCAGGTCACTTTGTGCTGCCTGAACTCTAGCGCCCTCACTGTCTGCCCCATCTCCTTCAGAGCAAGGAAGCCCAAGAACAGACTCTTCAAAGCCCATGCCATCAAAGCACACCTGAGTTTCTTCTGTCACTGTTTAAGTACAGAAATAGGTTTTGTGCACAGTGAATGCCCCTTCTGTTTCAAAAGCGACTGATAGTTAGTCTCTCTCTCCTCTTGTCCTCCAAAATACTGGAAACACGTAGTTGACGGGTCCATTTTATGTAAGTGGACTAGCCTTCTTCTTGTCAAATAGCAATTATTTTCACTTGGTTTACAGTTAGACAGCAGTGTAAATAATTGTAAAATATAGCAACATTTCTGTGCCTGTTTTGCATAATCTTTAAAACTGTAAATAACTTTGAGGTGCATTTAAAAATAAAATGCACCCACTTAAAATGTACGGTTAGATAAGTTTTGACACGTGTAGACTCCCATGTAACCACCACCACAGTCAAGGTATAGAATGTTATCATCACCCAAAACTAGAACATAATTTTTAAAGTTTCTTAGAGCTCAAATGAAACTTGCATATCTAATCAAAACCTTTTTTTTTTTAAAGGTGATGTGTCAGTGGATGGAAAAGTTCAGAAAAGATCTGTGCAGGTTCTGGTGTAGTGTTTTCCCAGTATTCTTTATGTTTTTGAATGTCATGGTGGTTGGAATTATAGGAGCAGTTATAGTAATAACCATCTTAAAGGTGCTTTTCCCAGTTTGTGAATACAAGTAAGTATTTCTTATTTTGGATCAATTTTAGTATTTTTAATGATTAAAAAGTAGTTGTATTTACTCTATTTCAGAGTGGAAAATATAAACATTAGGAAGGATAAGAGAAGTGGGAGGGGAAATAACATCTTCTTTTTCTAGCCCATCTTTCAACTTTAGCAAAATTAAAAGACATTTATTAGATACCTATTATGGTCAAGACACTTGTCTTGGGAATTCATATGTGGATAGGACAAACTCTGCTGTTTAAGAACTTAGTTTATTAGAGAGAGAAAGGAAACAAATCTCTATAATGGAAAATGGCAATGTGTATAATAAGAAAGAAATGAAACAAGAGGGCTTCACTATTTTCAACCCCAAAGTATCAATTTAAAATGAAGTAAATTTTTGAACACTAACAGGATATTCACGGCAGCACTGCTTGTAACAAAAAACAAAAGCAAAAGAGGAAACCTCTGAACTGTTTATAGGTGGAGGTTGATAGCTAATGGTTCACACATGCAGTGGGATTCTGTGCGGCTTATAAAAGGAAGAAGTCCAAGATGTATCAGATGGGGAAAAACGTTGTCTAATGGTATCGTCCAATTTGGGTAAAAGAAAACTACGCGTATATGTATATAAATGCACGGAAGATTTCCAGAATAACGGAGTTGTTATGTCTAATAAGTGAGAATGAGAGGAGGATTGGAGAGACCTTCACTTTTTCCCCATCTGTACAGCTTGATTTTCCTTTTTTAACTGTAAGAAATTATTTTATAAATTTAAAAATGAATTTATTGTTGGCATTTTTACAAGTTAAATAACTAGTCATTTTAGTCGTCTTACTAGAAGTAAATCTCAATAGAGATGACAACAATTTTTTTTTTTTTTTTTTTTTTTTTTTTTCGCGGTACGCGGGCCTCTCCCTGCTGTGGCCTCTCCCGTTGCGGAGCACAGGCTCCGGACGAGCAGGCTCAGCGGCCATGGGTCACGGGCCCAGCCTCTCCGCAGCATGTGGGATTTTCAGGGACTGGGGCACGAACCCGTATCCCCTGCATCGGCAGGCGGACTCTCAACCACTGCGCCACCAGGGAAGTCTGGAAATTTGTACCTTTTGACTGCCTTCATCCAGTTCTCCCTGACTACTCCCTGCCTCTGGTAACCACAAATCTGATCTCTTTAACTATGAGATTGTTTATTTGTTTGTTTTTGAAGTACAATTGACCTACACCACTGTG
>RJWK010055285.1:0-14772 GCA_004363435.1 Platanista minor
CGTGGCTCGCGCCCGTCTCTGGAGCTCACTTAGGTGGTGCTCTGAATCCCCTCTCCTCGAGCATCCTGAAACAATGGTCTCTTGCCTCTTCGGCAACTCCAGACTTTTTCCCGGACTCCCTCCTGGGTAGCTGTGGCGCAGTAGCTCCCTTCAGGCTGTGTTCACGCAGCCAACCCCAGTCCTCTCCCTGGGATCTGACCTCCGAAGCCCAATCCTCAGCTCCCAGACCCCATCTGTCCTGACAGGTGAGCAGACTAGCCTCTGAGGCTAGTGAGTGCTGGTTGGCACCGATCCTCTGTGTGGGAATCTCTCCGCTTTGCCCTCTGCACCCCTGCTGCTGCGCTCTCCTCCGTGGCTCCAAAGTATCCCCCCTGCCCACACCCAGTCTCCACCAGTGGAGGGGCTTCCTAGTGGGCAGAAACTTTTCCTCCTTCACAGCTCCCTCCCAGAGGTGCAGGTCCTGTCCCTATTCTTTTGTCTCCATTTTTTCTTCTTCTTTTGTCCTATCCAGGTATGTGGGGATTTTCTTGCCTTTTGGGAAGTCTGAGGTCTTCTGCCAGCGTTCAGTAGGTGCTCTGTAGGAGTTGTTCCACGTGTAGATGTATTTCTGATGTATCTGTGGGGAGGAAGGTGATCCCCATTTCTTACTCCTCCGTCATCTTGAAGGTCCCCCCGATACCCTTTAAATACTTGGTGGATTCCTTACTTAGTCAGTGTAAACCAGGAGAAAAAGCTCAACTTTAGGAGTTTAGTAACCTGAGCTAAAATGTCAGTCTACCACTGATTATTTCTGTGACCTTAGACAGATTACTTAACTTCTCTGAATCTTAGTTATATCATTTTTTAAATGAAAATGACAATAACAGTTTGTAGGATTTAGCACAGTTATCTTACAAGGAGTGTAAGTTTTATTACTGTCACAAGGCACCATGAAGATTTTTGTTTGCTCTGTGCCAGGAAAAAACTTGAAGGATTAAAATGATATATTTGGATTAAAACTACATTTGCTGGGAGAAATAATAAATTGAATTGCCTAACTTATGTGCATGGGAATAAAGGTCCTTAAACATACTGCATTTGAAAAACCAAGGGTGGCCATGCATTTTCTTTACAATATACTAAATGGGTCCCTAACAAAAGATTACATAATCACAGACACAGAATTTATCATGTAGTTGATGTCCCTGATTGGGTAACGCTAGGGAGTCACAAATGTGATGTAAATTAACAACAATCTCAGTGTTCAGGACCAGCTGGTACACACAGTTAGGATCAGAATATGCTCAGTGACTCAGCTGCCCCCAGCACAATGGCTGACTGATGGTTTGGCTGTGAATAACAGCCCCTTCATCACTGACACATTTACTTTATCCTTGTAGTGCAGCAGTGGCTGGTTTTACATGGAGACCATTTCTCTCCAGTATGACCCCCATGATAAATATATTGTACACACGGCACTTCATCCATCAGCCAGAAGAACAAAAATTCCTTTACTTGACATTTTCTCTGTCATCTATAAAAACATTTCCATCATCTATCAGCCGTTTTCATTCACCAGATAAAAAAGTAAGATAATATTTAGATAAAGATAGGCTTCTGTCTTATTTCTGATTGGGATACAAGGAAAAGAAAGCTATTTGACATGTGAGGAGTTACATGCAAGCAAAAGGAATATGATTTCTGTGATTGTGAGAACTCCATCATCTCTAAGATTTAAAATTCACTAACTGATAAGTAAGAAAGTGAAATTAATATGTAAAAGACCAACCTAGAGACCTTTAAATACAACAAAAACGTGCACTAGACTGTTAGATGAATTGAGGAACTAGTTTGGGTTTAACTTAAAGGCAAATGAAGAAAGTAGAACCTACTAAACTATTAAAATATGCAAATAAGAAATTTAAGTTTAATATCAGGGATAAGAAGTTAGTGGTAAAAATGGTAAAAGCACATCTCAAATATCTCTGACAAATCCTCAAAACTGTTTAAATTTGTAGTCAAATCTTAGGACTCACAATGTTTCTCAGATTTTCTTTAGCTAAGGAAAGAAGCTATAATTAATGGATAAGTGATTATCCAAATACACAATCTCTGTATGATATGCACTATGTATATGCACTATATATCATGTGAATTATAAAAAAATTAAAGACCAAGAACTGGAGTACAGATATTGAGATGCTCTCTTAAATTTTACAATAGGAAAAGGCTCATAAGACTTAAAAAGAAAATGCAATAATGCAATAAGGAAAAGAAATGTGGGAGAGAAGGCATGCTCCCCTGGCCTCCCCCAACCCCACACAGAGTCTCATAGCTACTGGGAGTATATACTAAAAGACAGTATATATATGTTTGTAATTAGCAACAAAGTACTTTACCCATTTCACACAAATAATAAATATTAATTATAACAGTGTGAGATTTCAAGGGATATCTTAAAATCTGAGAGTGTGCTTTTAGGATACTGCTGACCTCATTGCTAACCCTCATCTGTGGCTAAATCACAGGGGGAGAAGTTTTCCTCTATGGTCCCAAGGGTCTTAGGAGGTGCCTTTTTTCCCCCATCTCATGTCTTGAGACTTCTCTCCCCCCACCCCTCAATTTTCATTCAACTAAAAGCCGCCTAGATTCATTTCCATTGTGCCCCCATCCGATCTCCAACTCTCACCTCACTCCTCCTCAAGAAGAAGGATTAAATGGAGAGGATGAACGCTATGGGTGGCCTCTCTTCTCCCAAGCTCCCCACCAGCTTTCATCCCGCACCCCAAGAAGCTCTAGGCTTGGGGTACATGAGTGGCTAGATGTTAAAAGATCCCTCTTTCCTTGATGCCTGCACTGCACCTCAAATCACATTCCCAGCCTCTGTTCCAGCTATTGTGGGGAGCGAACTCGTTCTCTTTTTGCTACTCGGCATTATGTTCATAACAATTATGAAAAGACATCATTTTTGTATTGAAACAATATATTTTTTCCTCCTTTGCTAGCTTATGAGGGATAGAAATATCCTTTCCTCTTTGTCACCTCAGTGGCTAACACGGTGCTTGGCTCACTCTCAATAACTAATTAATCACAATAAAAGTCAAGATCATCTGAATGCTTACTATATGTCAAGGACTGTACTACATGTAGTACTTGTGTCAATCATGTAATCCAAATAATTCCATGACTTTGGTACTTAACAGCAGAGGTAACTAACTTGCCTGTGGACTTATGGCTAATAGTGATGAAGCAGGGCTCCAAATTCAAGCAGTTAGGTGCCAAGTCCATGCTCTGACCACCACCATGCCATATGCAGTAGCCTCTACCTCCGTCTTGGAGGAGGGCATGGCTTGAGGGGTTCTTCAAGAGGAGGTGAGAGCATGCACAAAGGAGAAAGTGGAGGAACTGAAAAGCAGTGTGTCAGACTGAAGGTTTGGTGGGTGGGATGTGGGCGAGTGCTGGGAGGTGACCGCAGAGAGGGGAGAGGCGGGAAATCAGTCTGGAGGGACAGGGATCATGTTTCCAAAGGCTGTGTATGTTGACAGACCTAGAGGATATCATGCTTAGTGAAATAAGTCAGGAAAAGACAAATACTGTATGATATCACTTATATGTGGAATCTAAAACATAAAACAAACAAATGTATATAGTGAGACAGAATCAAGATTCATAGATACGGAAAACTAACTAGTGGTTACCAGTGGGGAGAGGGAAATGGGGAGGGGCAAGATAGGCATATGGGATTAAGAGATATAAATGACTATGTAATAAGCAACAAGGATATACTGTATAGCACAGGCAATTACAGCCATTATCTTGTAATGACTTTTAATGGACTATAATCTGTAAAAATATTGAATCATTATGCTGTACACCTGAAACTAAATATTATAAATCAACCATACTTCATTAAAAATTAGCATATGTTCGTTCACAACAACAAAGAAATAAAAATGGCTTTAAAAAGAAAAATAAACAACAAAAAAACACAAAGGCTTTGTGTGTCAGGTGAAGGAGTTTGGATTTTTATTAAAAGGAAAATGCAAAGCCATTAAAGGGACATCAGGAGATGATAGGACAAGATCTGAGTTTTGAAATATCACTTTGGCTGAAGGGGTTCCAAGGGTTGGACCCTCATATCCTGAACTGGAGTAATGGCTGTAATTATGAACAGATTAAATATTTAGGGAGTTGAACTGGTAAGATGTGGTGGTTAACTGGATATGTGTGTGTGTGTGTGTGTGTGTGTGTGTGTGTGCACGTACATTCATGTGGATGATTGTGAACTGAGTGCAGATCAGTGGGGGTGGAAAGTAAAGTGAATAAGGAGTAAAGCCTAATTAGTCCCAGGCCTCAACAGAAGTGAGGAAATCTATATTCCTACCTAAACAGACAATTATGTTCACACATTCACCAAGAATCAAAACATTCTACCTGTTCCATCATGGAAACATTGTACTTCATGGTAGTCCTATAGCATTATTAGTAATATACGTTAAGTATACAACATTAATGAGTTAAACAGGCTTTTGAAGGCTGAGATAGGTACCAAAACTCCGTGTAAGACATGTCTGCCATCAGGTAAAGTTTCAACAAATAAGTGAAAATACTAGACTGGAACTCAAGGAAAGAGGCAGCACCAGACATCAACCCTGGTAGCACCTTAATCTTGGACTTATAGCCTGCAAACTGTGAAAAAATCAGTTCCTGTTGTTTAAGCCACCCAGTCTGTGCAATTTTATTACGGCAGCCCTAGCAAATTAATAGAACCCTCCCCCTCCCAGCTACATCTAAGTATTAAGCACCATGAGATTAAGGGCTGAATGCCTTTGTCTTTGAATCCTTAGAACATCATAGGTGTGCAATAATTGTTTGATAAATTAATGAATACATAACTGAATCATTATTGTCAGTGTTTTGGAAATAAACCAACTAATAATTTTCAGTGTTTAAATCTACATTTCTTCTTTAAAATGTAGTACAAGTGCTGCAAATTTATATAAAAATATAGTGAATCAAGATTATTTTACTTTGAACCCTTTTAGACATTTCTTGTCAGACACTAAGATAATTGATGGCATTGCATGTTACTGAAAAACTGAATCTAGACCTGTGAGTTTAAAGGAAAAGACAAAGGTCACTGCTAAAGAAACACCTTGGGAATTGTGTGACCATGAAGTCTATACAAGTCAACAGTGTGATAAAGCAAGCAAGCAGGGAAACCAACACAAATGAACAAAAACTACTGCCATTGTAGGTTTATGTGCACTGGATCAGTTTTGAAGGTACTTGTGTAAATATTAGACCTTTGATGTCCCTTAGTATTTATATTTGTAAAGCATTTTACGGTCACAGAATTATAGAATTGCAAAATAAGGAAGTTTACAGAAAATCCAGATATTTCTAAATCATATTTCATGAATTCTTAGGAAATTCAAAGAGGGGCTTCTAGATCGTTCATGAGGAAGTGTGATGAGAGGATTACATGATTATATGTTACCAGGACTGGTTATTTAATTTGCAGGGTCCAGTGCAAAGTGAAAATGCAAGACCTCTTGTGGAAAAATCATTAGGAATGTCAAGACGGTGAAAGCAGAGCATCAAAACCAACCATGGGGCCCTCCTGAGCACAGGCCCCCGTGTGACAGCACAGGTTACACACAAAATGAATCTGGCCCTGCAGGTTATGATTTCCATTTTACAGAGTCACTTAGAAAACTACGTGAAGAATAAATGGATTACAATGGGCAGGAGGAGAGGCTATTAGGAAAATTTTATTGGTAATCCAGGCATGCTATGATGATGGCCTAAACCATGTTTGTAGGTGGGATGAAGAGAAGTTTTTCATGCTGAAGTAATACCTCCAATGACTGTTCAACTTTACTATTTAATTTTCCCTATTTTAATTATATTTGTAAATAACCCTAAAGCTATCATCTTAACACCATAGACCTTCATGAAATGAAAATACCCAATAAGAAAACTTTATGGCATAAAGAAAATCAATTACAGAATGAGTTTAAAAGACCCTGTGATTCTATGTTAAAAATGGCCCAGTTGAATTAGTGGGTGTCACCGTAAGTTAGTTAAACTTAATAGCTGTGAATATATGAGCACACTGGGGCCATTAAGAACACTTAAGTATAAGAAGTATGCCTGATATACGTGCAGTGACTATCTTTAGCATTCTGGCATGTGCACTGTGATTTCTGGCTCACCCTAAGAAACCAACCAGGCTGGAACACCGCGTTATACCATTGCCACATGGGAGTCAAAACTATGCTCCTGGGAAACTACAGAGACATTAGCCACCCAGAACAAAGGGCCCCAGGTAAGGGACCTGGAATTCTGCACTGTCGTCACTCCAGGTGTGCACCTTAGTTTACTGGCTGTACCGGGGAGGAAGTGCAAGGGAGTGGCTCAGGAAGTACACTTGGGGAGCATTCTGGATTTAGACTCTGGATCCAGCATACACCGGCTGTGTGACTCTGGGCAAGTTATTAAATTTCTCTGAGTCTCAGTTTTTTCATCTTTAATTCGGGAATTATAATATATCCATGGTTTACAAGTGTGAGGACTGAACAAGCTAATCTATGGAAAGCACTTAGCACAGTACTGGCGCACACAGTAAAAGCATGTCGTTTATTATTCAGCTATTCACACAAATATTGTGGACACCTTTTTAGGGAAAGTAAGAGTCAAAAGGGCCTTAAGTTTTAGGGCTTTTTTGAGTGTATAAGGAGTATTGTAAAGTTGACCGCTGGAGGGTCCAAGGGGGTGCTGTACCAGGTGCTGAGGCCGTGGTCATCACCAGTCACAGCTCAGCTGCGGACAAGTAACTAGGATCACTGAAGGGTGTACAAAAGGACCTCCCCACCCTCAGGATGTGCATGGACCCACTGCAGACACCATGTCCAATTACGAGATTGATTAAAGGCTTACCCAGTTGAGGTGAGAGTGGCAAAGAGGTTCCACGGGAGGGCCTTTGGGAGAAATATATAAACGCCAATGTGTATACCCATTTCCTCTCTTGGCTCTAATAAAAGTGCCACAGAAAGTGCAAATGCTTAATTTATTTAAGGAATTAGGAGGAGCTTCAAGATGGCAGAAGAGTAAGACGTGGAGATCACCTTCCTCCCCACAAATACATCAGAAATACATCTACATGTGGAACAGCTCCTATAAAACACCTACTGAATGCTGGCAGAAGACCTCAAACTCCCAAAAGGCAAGAAAACCCTCCACCTGGATAGGGCAAAAGAAAAAAGAAAAAAAAGAGACAAAAGAATAGGGACGGGGGCTTCCCTGGTGGCGCAGTGCTTGAGAGTCCGCCTGCTGATGCAGGGGACACGGGTTTGTGCCCCGCTCCGGGAAGATCCCACATGCTGCGGAGCGGCTGGCCCATGAGCCATGGCCGCTGAGCCTGCACGTCTGGAGCCAATGCTCTGCAGCGGGAGATGCCACAACAGTGACAGGCCTGCGTACCGCAAAAAAAAAAAAAAAAAAAAGAATAGGGACAGGACCTGCACCAGTGGGAGGGAGCTGTGAAGGAGGAAAGGTTTCCACACACTAGGAAGCCCCTTCATGGGTGGAGACCGCGGGTGGCGGAGGGAGGAAGCTTCAGAGCCACGGAGGAGAGCACAGCAACAGGGGTGTGGAGGGCAAAGCGGAGAGATTCCCACACAGAGGAACAATGCCTACCCGCACTCACCAGCCCGAGAGGCTTGTCTGCTCACCCGCTGGGACGGGTGGGGGCTGGGAGCTGAGGCTCAGGCTTCGGAGGTTGGATCCCAGGGAGAGGACTGGGGTTGGCTGTGTGAACACACCCTGAAGGGGGCTAGTGTGCCATAGCTGGCCGGGAGAGAGCCCAGGAAAAGGTCTGGAACTGCCAAAGAGGCAAGAGGCTTTTTCTTGCCTCTTTGTTTCAGGGTGCATAAGGTGAGGAGATTAAGAGCTCTGCCTAAACAAGCTCCAGAGATGGGCATGAGCCATGGCTATCAGTGCAGACCCCAGAGACGGGCATGAGATGCTAAGGCTGCTGCTGCAGCCACCAAGAAGCCTGTATGCAAGCACAGGTCACTACCCACACCTCCACTCCCAGGAGCCTGTGCTGCCCACCACTGCCAGGGTCCAGTGATCCAGGGACAACTTCCCCAGGGGAACACACAGAGCACCTCAGGATGGTGCAACATCATGCTGGCCTCTGCGGCCACAGGCTTATCCCACATTCTTTACCCCTCCTCCCTCCGGCTTGAGTGAGCCAGAGCTCCCCAATCAGCTGCTCCTTTAACCCCGTCCTGTCTGAGCAAAGAACAGGCGCCCTCAGGGGACCTACATGCAGAGGCGGGGCCAAATCCAAAGCTGAGCCCCGGGAGCTGTGCGAACATAGAAGAGAAAGGGAAATCTCTCCCAGCAGCCTCAGGAGCAGCGGATTAAATCGCCACAATCAACTTGATGTACCCTGCATCTGTGGAATACCTGAATAGACAACAAATCATCCCAAATTGAGGCAGTGGACTTTGGGAGCAGCGATATATAATTTTTTTTGCTCTTTCTCTTTTTGTGAGTGTGTATGCGTATGCTCCTATGTGTGATTTTGTCTGTATAGCTTTGCTTTTACCATTTGTCCTAGGTTTCTGTCTGTCCGTTTTTTGTTTTGTTTTGTTTTTGCTTTCTTTTAACTATAGATTTTAGTGCTTACCATTGGTGGATTTGTTTTTTGGTTTGGTTGCTCTCTTCTTTCATTTTTTTTTTTTTACTACTTTAAAATTTTTTGTTTATTTAATTAAATTAAATTAATTTATTTATTTTTCATCTTTATTGGAGTATAATTGCTTTACAATGGTGTGTTAGTTTCTGCTTTATAACAAAGTCAATCAGTTATACATATACATATGTTCCCATATCTCCTCCCTCTTGCATCTCCCTCCCTCCTGCCATCCCAATCCCACCCATCCAGGTGGTCACAAAGCACAGAGCTGATCTCCCTGTGCTATGCAGCTGCTTCCCACTATATTTTATTTATTTATTTATTTATTTTGAGGTACGTGGGCCTCTCACTGTTGTGGCCTCTCACATTGCAGAGCACAGGCTCTGGACGCACAGGTTCAGTGGCCATGGCTCATGGGCCGAACCACTCCACGGCATGTAGGATCTTCCCGGACCGGGGCATGAACCCATGTCCCCTGTATTGGCAGGTGGACGCTCAACCACTGCACCACCAGGGAAGCCCTAAATTTTGGTTTATTTTTAATAATTATTTTTAATTTTTAATTTTAATAACTTTATTCTACATTATATTATTTTACTTTTTGCTTTCTTTCTTTCTTCTCCCTTTTATTCTGAGCCATGTGGATGACAGGGTCTTGGTGCTCTGGTCCAGGTGTCAGGCCTGTGCCTCTGAGGTGGGAGAGACAAGTTCAGGACATTGGTCCAACAGAGACATCCCAGCTCCACGTAATATCAAACGGCAAAAATCTCCCAGAGATCTCCATCTCAACACCAAAAGTGCCTCTGAGGTGGGAGAGACAAGTTCAGGACATTGGTCCAACAGAGACATCCCAGCTCCACGTAATATCAAACGGCAAAAATCTCCCAGAGATCTCCATCTCAACACCAAAACCCACTCCACTCAATGACCAGCAACCTACAGTGCTGGGCACCCTATGCCAAACAACGAGCAAGACAGGAACACAACCCCAGCCATTAGCAGAGATTCTGCCTAAAATAATAATAAGGTCACAAACACTCCAAAACACACCACCAGATGTGGACCTGCCTACCAGAAAGACAACATCCAACCTCATCCACCAGAACACAGGCACTAGTCCCCTCCACCAGGAAGCCTACACAACTCACTGAATCAATCTTAGCCACTGGGGACAGACACCAAAAAAACAGAACTACGAACCTGCAGCCTGAGAAAAGGAGACCCCCAAACAGAGTAAGTTTAGCAAAATGAGAAGACAGAGAAACACATAGCAGATGAAGGAGCAAGGAAAAACCCACCAGACCTAACAAATGAAGAGGAAATAGGCAGTCTACCTGAAAAAGAATTCAGAATAATGATAGTAAAGATGATCCAAAATCTTGGATATAGAATGGAGAAAATACAAGAAATCTCTGACAAGGACCTAGAAGAACTAAAGAGCAAACAAACAATGATGAACAGCACAATAAATGACATTAAAAATTCTCTAGAAGGAATCAATAGCAGAATAACTGAGGCAGAAGAAGGGATAGGTGACCTGGAAGATAAAATAGTGGAAATAATTACTGCAGAGCAGAATAAAGAAAAATGAATGAAAAGAATTGAGGACAGTCTCAGAGACCTCTGGGACAAGATTAAACACACCAACATTCGAACTATAGGGTCCCAGAAGAAGAAGAGAAAAAGAAAGGGACTGAGAAAATATTTGAAGAGATTACAGTTGAAAACTTCCCAAATATGGGAAAGGAAATAGTTAATAAAGTCCAGGAAGTGCAGAGAGTCCCATATAGGATAAATCCAAGGAGAAACATGCCAAGACATATATTAATCAAACTATCAAAAATTAAATACAAAGAAAAAATATTAAAAGCAGCAAGGGAAAAGCAACAAATAACAAACAAGGGAATCCCCATAAGGTTAACAGCTGATCTCTCAGCAGAAACTCTGGAAGCCAGAAGGGAGTGGCAGGACATATTTAAAGTGATGAAAGGGAAAAACCTACAACCAAGATTACTCTACCCAGCAAGGATCTCATTCATATTCGACGGAGAAATTAAAACTTTTACAGACAAGAAAAAGCTAACATAATTCTGAACCACCAAACCAGCTTTACAACAAATGCTAAAGGAACTTCTCTAGGCAGGAAACCCAAGAGAAGGAAAAGACCTACAATAACAAACCCAAAACAATTAAGAAAATGTTAAAAGGAACATACATATTGATAATTACCTTATATGTAAATGGATTAAATGCTCCAACCAAAAGACACAGACTGGCTGAATGGATACAAAAACAAGACCTGTATACATGCTGTCTACAAGAGACCCACTTCAGACCTAGGGACACATACAGACTGAAAGTGAGGGGATGGAGAAATGTATTCCATGCAAAAGGAAATCAAAAGAGAGTTGGAGTAGCAATTCTGATATCAGAAAAAATAGACTTTAAGACAAAGACTATTACAAGAGACAAAGAAGGGCACTACATAATGATCAAGGGGTTAATCCAAGAAGAAGATAAAACAATTGTAAATATTTATGTACCCAACGTAGGAGCACCTCAATGCATAAGGCAAATACTAACAGCCATAAAAGGAGAAATCGACAGGAACACAATCATAGTAGGGGACTTTAATGCCCCACTTTCACGAATGGACCGATCATCAAAAATGAAAATAAATAAGGAAACACAAGCTCTAAATGATACATTAAACAAGATGGACTTAATTGATATTTATAGGACATTTCAGCCAAAAACAACAGAATACACTTTCTTCTCAAGTGCTCATGGAACATTCTCCAGGATAGATTATGACGTGGACCACATATCAAGCCTTGGTAAATTTAAGAAAATTTAAATCATATAACGTATCTTTTCTGACCAAAACACTATGACTAGATATCAATTACAGGAAAAAAACTAAAAAATACAAACACATGGAGGCTAAACAACACAGTACTTAATAACCAAGAGATCACTGAAGAAATCAAAGAGGAAATAAAAAAATACCTGGAAACAAATGACAACGAAAACATGACAACCCCAAACTTATGTGATGCAGCAAAAGCAGTTCTAAGATGGAAGTTTATAGCAATACAATCCTACCTTAACAAACAGGAAACATCTCAAATAAACAACCTAACCTTACACCTAAAGCAATTAGAGAAAGGAGAACAAAAAACCCCAAAGTTAGCAGAAGAAAAGAAATCATAAAGAACAGATCAGAAATAAATGAAAAAGAAATGAAGGACACAATACCAAAGATCAATAAAACTATAAGCTGGTTCTTTGAGAAGATAAACAAAATTGATAAACCATTAGCCAGACTCATCAAGAAAAAAAGGAAGACTCAAATCAATTGAATTAGAAATGAAGAAGAATTAACAACTGACCCTGAAGAAATACAAAGGATCATGAGAGATTACTACAAGCAACTCTATGCCAATAAAGTGGACAACCTGGAAGAAATGGACAAACTCTTAGAAAAGCAGAACCTTCTAAGACTGAACCAGGAAGAAACAGAAAATATAAACAGACCAATCACAAGCACTGAAGTTGAAACTGTGATTAAAAATCTTCCAACAAACAAAAGCCCAGGACCAGATGGCTTCACAGTCGAATTCTATCAAGCATTTAGAGAAGAGCTAACACCTATCCTTCTCAAACTCTTCCAGAATACAGCAGAGGGAGGAACATTCCCAAACTGCTTCTACGAGGCCACCATCACCCTGCTACCAAAACCAGACAAAGATGTCACAAGGAAAGAAAACTACAGGCTAATATCACTGATGAACACAGATGCAAAAATCCTCAACAAAATACTAGCAAACAGAATCCAACAGCACCTTAAAAGGATCATACACAATGATCAAGTGGGGTGTATCCCAGGAATGCAAGGATCCTTCAATATACACAAATCAATCAATGTGATATACCATATTAACAAACTGAAGAATAAAAACCATATGATCATCTCAATAGATGCACAGAAAGCTTTCGACAAAATTCAACACCCATTTATGATAAAAACCCTACAGAAAGTAGGCATAGAGGGAACTTACCTCAACATAATAAAGGCCATATATGACAAACCCACAGCCAACATTGTCCTCAATGGTGAAAAACTGAAACTGTTTCCACTAAGATCAGGAACAAGACAAGGTTGCTGACTCTCACCACCATTATTCAATATAGTCTTGGAAGTTTTAGCCACAGCAATCAGAGAAGAAAAAAAAAATAAAAGGAATACAAATCGGAAAAGAAGAAATAAAGCTCTCACTCTTTGCAGATGATGGGGTACTATACATAGAGAATCCTAAAGATGCTACCAGAAAACTACTAGAACTAATCAATGAATGTGGTAAAGTAGCAGGATATGAGATTAATGCACAGAAATCTCTTGCATTCCTATATACTCATGATGAAAAATCCGAAAGTGAAATTAAGGAAACACTCCCATTTACCACTGCAACAAAAAGAATAAAATACCTTGGAATAAACTTACCTAAGGAGACAAAAAATCTGTATGCAGAAAAGTATAAAACAGTGATGAGAGAAATTAAAGATGATACCAACAGATAGAGAGATATACCACTTTCTTGGATTGGAAGTATCAACATTGTGAAAATGACAATACTACACAAAGCAATCTACAAATTCAATGTAATCCCTATCAAACTACCACTGGCATTTTTCACAGAACTAGAACAAGAAATTACACAATTTGTATGGAAACACAAAAGACCCCGAATAGCCAAAGCAATCTTGAAAAAGAAAGACAGAGCTCGAGGAATCAGGCTCCCTGAGTTCAGACTATACTACTAAGCTACAGTAATCAAGACAGCATGGTACTGACATAAAAACAGAACTGTAGATCAATGGAACAGGATAGAAAGCCCAGAGATAAACCCACACACATATGGTCACCTTTTTTTTTTGATAATGGAGGCAAGAATATACAATGGAGAAAAGACAGCCTCTTCAATAAGTGGTGCTGGGAAAACTTGACAGCTACATGTAAAAGAAGGAAATTAGAACACTCCCTAACACCATACACAAAAATAAACTCAAAATGGATTAAAGACCTAAATGTAAGGCCAGACTCTTAGAGGAAAACATAGGCAGAACACTCTATGACATCAATCACAACAAGATCCTTTTTGACCCACCTCCTAGAGAAATGGAAATTAAAGAAAAATAAACAAATGGGACATAATGAAACTTAAAAGCTTTTGCACAGCATAGGAAACCATAAACAAGACAAAAAGATAACCCTCAGAATGGGATAAAATATTTGCAAATGAAGCAACTGACAAAGGATTAATCTCCAAAATTAACAAGCAGTTCATGCAGCTCAATATCAAAAAAACAAACAACCCAATCCAAAAATGAGCAGAAGACTTAAATAGACATTTCTCCGAAGAAGATATACAGATGGCCAACAAACACATGAAGGAACGCTCAACATCATTAATCATCAGAGAAATGCATCAAAACTGCAATGAGATATCATCTCACACTAGTCAGAATGGCCATCATCAAAAAATCTACAAACAATAAATGCTGGAGAGGGTGTGGAGAAAAGGGAATCCTCTTGCACTGTTGGTTGGAATGTAAATTGATAGAGCCAATATGGAGAACAGTATGGAGGTTCCTTAAAAAACTAAAAATAGAACTACCATACAACCCATCAATCCCACTACTGGGCATATGCCGTGAGAAAACCATAATTCAAAAAGAGTCATGTACCACAATGTTCATTGCAGCTCTATTTACAACAGGAAGGACATGGAAGCATCCTAAGTGTCATTGACAGATGAATGGATAAAGAAGATGTGGCACATATATACAATGGAATATTACTCAGCCATATAAAGAAACGAAATTGAGTTATTTGTAGTGAGGTGGATGGACCTAGAGTCTGTCATACAGAGTGAAGTAAGTCAGAAACAGATAAACAAATACCGTTTGTTAACACATATATATGGAATCTAAAAAAAAAAATGGTCATGAAGAACCTAGGGACAGGATGGGAATAAAGACACAGACCTACTAGAGAATGGACTTGAGGACACAGGGAGGGG
>RJWK010055286.1:0-14776 GCA_004363435.1 Platanista minor
TCATGGGGAGCCATGGGGAGTGACAGGGAGCAGCGGGGAGCAGCAGATGAGGCTTTGCTCTCTCGCCCGCTGCTCATCTCCTGCTGTGCAGCCCGGCTTCTAACAGGCCACGGACCAGTATCGGTCTACAGTTTAGGGGTTGGGGACCCCCGTTGTTATGTGTTTATTTGCTATCTGTCTATTTGGTGAAATGTCTATTCATTTTTTTTCAGTCTATTTTTTTCTCTTCTCACTGTGTAACCTCTATTTTTCTATCGTCATGTTCACAGATGTTTCCTCTGTCCCCTCCAAGGGGCTATCAAGTCCATTCACTGAGTTTTCTATTTTGGCTACTGTACTTTTCAGTTCTAAAATTTTCGTTGGTTCTTCTTTGTATCTTCTATGTGCTAAGACTTTCTACTTTTTTGTTGAAATTTTCTACTTGGTCATTTGTTTCAAGCATATTTGCAATCGCTTGTTGTAGCATTTTTAAAGCAGCTGCTTTAAAATCTTTGTCCTAACATCTGTGTCATCTCATTGCTGGTGTCTACTGATTTGACTTTTCTCATTCAGGTTGAGATTTTCTTGGTTCTTGGTATGACAAGTGATATTGTATTGAAATGTGGACATTTTGGGTACTATGGTATGAGACTCTGGATCTTATTTAAACCTTCTCTTTAGGCTGGCTTTTTGGGGAACACACAACTCCAGCAGTTGAAAGAGGGCAGAGCTGCCAGTTGGGGTAGAAATCCAGGTTCCCCACTGGGACTCTGTTGACACTGAAGTGAGGGTGGGGCGCTGGTTGCTGCTGGTCCAGGGTGGGAGTTCCAGGAATGCCTCATGATCGCTTCCCATATGGCCTCCATCGACACTGTGAGTGGGAGTGGGTGGGGGTGGCCTTTTTACTGCTGGTTGGGGTAAAAGCACAGGATCTCCATGTGGTCACCACTGACACCCCAGCTGAGGAGCCCTCTTTATCACCCTGGCTCCCTATCTACCTGGCCTCCTCTGACACGCCCCCCACCCTGGTGGTGAGGGGCTCATTACAGCCTCAAGAAGGTGGAAGTCGGGCTTCCCTGGTGGCGCAGGGGTTAAGAATCCGCCTGCCAATGCCGGGGACACGGGTTCGATCTCTGGTCTGGGAAGATCCCACATGCCGCGGAGCAACTAAGCCTATGCGCCACAACTACTGAGCCTGCGTTCTAGAGCCCGTGAGCCACAACTACTGAGCCCACGTGCCACAACTACTGAAGCACACGCACCTAGAGCCCAGGCTCCGCAACCAGAGAAGCCACTGCAATGCGAAGCCCACGCATCGCAATGAGGAGTAGCCCCCACTCACAACAAATAGAGAAAGCCCGCATGCAGCAAAGACCCAACGTAGCCCAAAAAAAAAAAAAAAAAAAAAAAAAGAAGGTAGGAGTCTAGGCTCCCCACTGGGCCCTTGCTGGCAGGGATGGGAAGAGACCACAGTTTAATCCTGTGGTATTTCGCTGGCATTGAGTGGTTTTCATCTGTAAGTTTCTGTCTTGCTAGGCTGCCTGAGAGAGAGCAGGCTTCCGTGGGGGCTTTTCCTTCCTCTGTGCCCGCTGGTGTTTCCGGGTTGCTGGCCTCTTCACTTCCAAGTCTGGGGTCCACAAAGTAAAGAGAAAACCCAGGGAACTCACCATCGAAACGATTTCATTCCTTGGGTCCCGCGATCCCTGGCCGGTCTGCCCTCTTCTCTCCACCTTTCAGAGTCTTCTTATGTTTGTTTCATAGCCAACGTCCAGGGTTTCAGTTGCACTGAGCAGGAGGACTAGGGAAAGGACTTCCACTCCATCTTGTCAGAAGCAGAAGTCTCTCCAAGTGCTTTTCGTGCTTTAGATTTTTTTCTCTTGTAACCAGGGTGGGTCTAGGGTGAAGAAGTAGTGTGTGTCTGACAGAAGACCCTCAGCTCCCTGTAAAGTGCTTGCTTTGCAGAAGACCCTGCAGAGCTCTCGAGGAGCTCCTCAGGAAGGGGCTGGGCTGGGCATTCCCCCCCGGGGGCAGCCCCTTCCTCGTCTATGGTCTTGACCGAGAGCACAGCATGCGCTCTGTGAGCGTAATCGCCAAGCGCCCATCAGGGGGTTCACTCTTAGTGGCTAATTCGGCCTTTATTTTACTAGAAGGAAAACATGAGGCCATGGTGTTCCTTGTGCAAAGCCAATGAGAAGGATATTTTTGGATTTCCCTCTTCCACAGCTTCAGCTAAACCTCAGCAATCTGGTCTTCTCCCTGCAGCCCATATAGAAAATGCAGATGAGCCTATTTCAAGGCTGACAAGTACAGGCTGTAAAACTGTACATAAAACACAATCTCAATTATGCTTAAAAATACTAAAAAAAGGAGGGGGCTGGAAGGAAATATGCCATAATGTTAATTGATGTTATCGGTGGATTACAAAAGGATTTTTTTTTTAAGCTGCTTCTTTCAGATTGTTCATAATTTCCAAATTTTCCAATGTGAACATATTACATTTATAAAGTTAAAAACAGATTTTTTAACCAAAATAAAATCTCTCCCATGAAAAACTAACTAGTGAGTATACGAAGCCATCACTGGCTGCTTGTCTCATGCGGACCTGGGTTTATACCTTGAGGTCATAAGCTGTGGTCAAGACAGGACTCTGGGGCCACTGCATGAGACACCAACCAGATCCAGGACCGGGAAAGTGGAAATTACGCCTCTTCCCTGCGTGCCTGAAGCTGCCGCATTGCCAGCCTCGAGGCTTCCAGTTTGGGTGGCAACACCACTGCAGGGAGTCACTCACTCTGCAGCCACCTACTCTCCACGGGCCCCGGAGCCAGCACCACGCACCCCACACAGGCACCCTCAGGCCCCACAACAGACAGTCAGTGCCACCAAAGGAACAAAAGTGCAGTAAAACCCAGCACTGCCAAGAACCAACCTCTCCGCACCACGGGCTAGACCAGACTTGCCGAAGGAAGTCCTCCGGCACGAAGGCAAAAGAATGGCTCGTTATCCTGCATGAAGTAACTCCACAGCAAGGTGGCCTCCAGCCTGAGCAGACCGGGGCCCACGTGTGCCATCTTTACCAGGAGATACAACTTCAGCCCCACCGTCACATCCCCTCTGTGGCCTTGGTGGGTGGCCTTCATGTCGGCAGGCAACTCAGGTCCTGGCTTCCCTGGAAGGATGTGGGCTCCAGGGAAGCCAGCCAGCCCCCTGGCCAGGAGCCTGGGACCCATAGCCAGGAGAGTGCAGGAGAGCGAATCCAGTCAGAGCCAGCTGGGATGCATCGCCGGCAGGTGCCCTCGGACCCACCCAGACTCCTCCAGCAGGTGGTCAGTGCTGCCGGAGAACCAGAGGGCAGTAAAGAACCGACACTTCCAAACTCCAGGACAGACTGAGCAAACATTCTCAGACGCACCTTCCGATGGTACCGTCCAGGGGAAGCCCACCCCTTGGGCCTCCTGGGCGCTGTCCCCTGCCGCCCCCTCTCTCTTTAGGCCTCCCTTCTTCGCTACTGTGGAAACCTTGCTCTTGGTCCCTCTGCTGTCTGGAAATGATCGTTAATTTCCTCTCATAGAGGCAGGGCCACCGCGGGACCCTTGTGCTTGGTACCAGCTGCAGAGAAACCATCAGTGGCCAGTCGGGAGAGCAGGCCAGGCCTGGCCATTGGCCGCGTCTTTATTTACAAGTTCTTTTACTTCCAGTGTTAAGGCCCCACAATTTCAACCGAGAAGGTCGAGAGAAAAATGAATGCCTTGACATTTTTTCCAAACATCCTCCCAAAGAGCGCTTGGCAAGAGAACTTGGTTTTGTGCTGAGAGCCTGAGAACGCCTGTGGCCGCAGAGCCCTCCTTGGAGCAGATCTATTTTTGTTTGGTGAGACATCTGTGCTCTGCTAGGCTCGACACTTGGGACTATAAAGGAAAAACAAAACATGTAAATGGGGACTAAAAGCTCTACCAAAATAAAAGTGGGTCGTGAGCCGTTCTGTCACATGTTGGGCGAGCGGCGGGGAACAGCGGCAGCATGGAGAGTGCCCCCTGCCTGCTCCCCGCCGGCCCCGCCCCGGCGCAGGGCCCTGCTCTGCCCCGACGTCCTCCGGCAAGCCCTCCCAGGAGGTTCCGCGTCTGAACTGGGCAAACCCAAGCCAAGCGCCGCCCCCCACGGGAGAGGCTGGGCCCCCCCCGCCCCGCAACTGAGAGGGAGGCGAGATGAGTGGCTCAGAGCACAGACGGCCTCTGAGTCAGACCGCCGAGGGCTAGGCCCCGTCCGCCCCCACTGTGGGACCTTGGGCGAGTGACTTATGCCTCCCACCGCCCTTGACATTCTCCAGAAAGTGGGCTGTGCAGAGCACGAGGCATGAGCTGCACGTAGGCCCGCCGTGAGTGCAGGGCAGACGGCAGCTCCCTGGGGATGCGGAGGCCCAACAGCCCTGGGAGAACGTCCACTCAGGGAGGACTCGGGAAGCCTTCCAGCCGCTCCCTGACTTGGGGCTCAGATTCCAGAAGGGTCACTGTGCCTCCCTCCCCCAGAAAGGCTCTGAGAACACTCCCAGGAAGCTGCTGGGCCTGTTCCCCGGGCCAGGTGGCCCGGCAGCTGCAGGGCGGCCCCCGAGGCAGCTGATGCAGTTGTCTGTCCAGCTGCGGCATGAGAACTAAGGGCCACACGTGGCTGCTTCTCTCTCGTAGCCTCGTGCGCCCTCGACTGTCACCCAGAGCCGTCAGGGCACCTCTCTCCCGCGACTCCGCAGCGTCAGGCAGGCAGGACAGGAAGGACAAGGGAAGGAGCAGGTACAAGAGGACAGGCTCCACGTGAGCTCCGAGGTGTCCGCACACACTGATGGGACGGGGCCGAGGTCACACCCCTCAGCTACCTCTGTGCTTCCCCTCCCCGACTCCTGCACCCTCCCCAGGCTCCCTGGACTTCCCCTCCCACACGTGTTCCATCTGTGTGCCACGTCACTCAGCCCCTGCCCAGCACATGGGTCCCACCACCGATCGCCCACAGTCCACTCCCGCGTAGCTTCCCCGACCCAGTGCCCTCTGTGCCCCCTTCCCTGGCCAGCCTGGCCTAGCATCTCTGCGAGGTAGGGATGGCACCTGGCCCACAATGGCCTCCCCAGGGGTGAGCCCGCCAGCTGGGTGATGACAAAATTCTACGAGGCTTCAGCCCTACCCCAAGACCAGCACCCCAACCCTCCACTAGGAAATGGATTTTACTAATGGACTGCAACTTAACTCCAAGACAGTGCACCCTTGTCTCTCCAATTCCCGGGGACACAGAGGTTTGAGTACAAAGTAAACTACGCGAAGCTATATCTGTTGGCCTGAGTTCCAAACACGAACAAGGGGGCTGGCGCACATGTGTCCCGAGGTGCATTCAGCGCGCTTCTGGGGCTTCAGCACGTGCAGGCCCCCTGGGCCACCGCCCCCGATCCAGCCGGCACCGCTGAGCACTCCCGAGGCCCGGATCCGCCGACCATTCGCTTGTACGTTCTTTCATTCATGCATCAACTCAAAATCAGATCTGGAGTGGAGGCCGGCCCAGAGGACAGAGAAATGAAGGCGCCCCGGTCTGGGAGTCCAGCTGCTCTTGGGCTAGTGCAGAGAGGGACCTGTCACGAGAACTGTGACGAAGAAAAGAATGAGGTGTCTCGGGGGCGCCAGACGAGGAAATGCCTAAATTTCCCCTGTGGCACCCGGGAAGGCTTCTTGGAGGAGGCTGCACTCACAGGAACAGTAAGAGTGTGGAATCGGGGACAGGAGGAGAGCATTCCAGGCAAGGGAGGCCTGGAGTAGCCTAGCTGTGGTCTGCCTGCCTGGAATTCAGGCTGTGAGGTAAGGAGAACGGACAATGAGACCAGAATGTTTGTGGGGGCAGTTCTAGGAGGATCTCAAATGCCAGGCCCAAGAGTTCAGGCTCTGCCCTTTGAAGATGGTGTGGCAGGTCCAGGATGAGTGGCCTCACCTTATAATGGAACCAAAGGCCCCCTGGGTGGAGGCCACAGTCTCATCATGTCCACTGAATCAGACTCTGCACAACGCTAGACGTGGTCTCAGAGCCACCTCTGCACCTTCCTCCCTCTCCAGTCTGATGCGGTCTGACCCACACTGCACACACTTAGCACGAGAAGCAGGTTGGGGAGGCATTTGCTGGGCACAGACCTCAAAGATCCTTCACCCAGGGCCGCATCGAGAAGGAGCCATAGTCCCGGCTGGGCCACTCCCCAGCTGTGCTGTCTTGGGCAAGCTGTTTTCCTCTCTGTGCCTCAGTCCCCTCGTCTGCAAAATGGGGATAAGGCAGCATTTACCTTAATGCTCAGTAAACATTAGCGATTACGAGGAGACCAGCGGCGGCAAACTGCAACACCCATTCTGCCCATCACTCAGCTGCAGGATTTCTCTAGTTTTCCCTCTCCTTGCCTCGGCCTTGGCACATCCGAGGGCCCTGCTGGCTTTTTTTTATCCCTGCTGATCTAATCAGCAGTGCCGGGCGGCGGGGGTGGGATGGGGTGGGGGGTGGAGGTGGGGGCCCAGCTGGTCTGAGACAAGTTATTTAAGCACTTCACCCTTCCTTCACTTGCCTGGCCTCTTACAGCATCAGGAGCGAGGCCTGACCCAGCACCAGCAGCGACATCTGAACCCCCCTCTCCCCTCCTAGGTGTCAGGCGCAGCACCAGGCCCATCACATCCACCCAGACCTCACGTAAACCACACGGCAACTGCAGTGGTCCTCATTCTACAGCCCAGAAGGTGAAGGTCTTTTCAGGGGCTGAGGAGCATTCCCAGGTCACAGTGCTCGAAAGTAGCCGAGTGGGGATTGCAACCCTGGTCAGTGTGACACCAAGTGGCCTCACAACTCTGAGTAACTGGGATTAAAATGTAGTTTTCTCAGCTAGGATCCTTATACACACCGACAGTCTCACACGCAGAAATTAATTTGCCAAAATCGTTTAGTCTCAGTATCTGATTGGATTAGAGGAACAAAAAGCAGCATCTTCTCTGGAGAATAAAAGAGCCATAGACTCTGCATTCCGTCTTTGATGAAACGCATATTTCTCATTAAAGAAAAGCCTTGGTTTTAAAAATACACAATAAAGAATAAGAAAGAATATAAACATTCAATGTACAGATGGAGAAAAAAATCAGTGACCAAGGAAGATGAAAAAAAACTTTAGTCTCCTTAGCAATCAAAGACGGTAACTTTCTTCTATCAATGGAGATGATGTTTTTTAAAAATACTTATTTGTTTATTTTGGCTGCACCGGGTCTTAGTTGCGGCCTGTGGGATTGTTAGTTGCGACATGCGGACTCAGTTGAGGCATGCATGCAGGATCTAGTTACCCGAGCAGAGATCAAACCTGGGTCCCCTGCACTGGGAGCACAGAATCTTAACCCGCTAGACCACCAGGGAAGTCCTGGAGATAGTATTTTTAAGTGATGGTATTATTTGTTGGCAAGAATGTAAAGAAACAGAGCACTGTCTGTACTGGGAGCACAACTGATGTTGGGAGAGAGAATTCTGCAGAAGTACCACAACCCTCAGAATTTTGCATGTCCCCTGACCCAGCAGTTCTCGCCACATGTGAGAATCTGTCTTAATGCAAAAAATCACTAATAAGTGCAAGGCCCTGCTCCAAGAATGTTCAGTGCATCCCTGTTTACACTAAGGAAGAGCTGGAAACAATGGAATATCTAGCAACACAGTGTGTCCACGTGGAGTAGGATGCAGCCATTGAAACGGTGACACAGGAGGATGTTACTGAGGTGGGACGGTGTTTTCGGACTGGTCGCTGAAGAGAGGAATTTCAAAAGCAGCACGTGCTGGGACTTCCCTGGTGGCACAGTGGTTAAGAACCCACCTGCCAAGGCAGGGGACACGGGTTCGAGCCCTGATCCAGAAAGATCCCACATGCCGCAGAGCAACTAAGCCTGTGCTCTAGAGCCCGCGAGCCACAACTACTGAGCCTGCATGCCACAACTACTGAAGCCTGTGCGCCTAGAGCCCGTGCTTCGCAACAAGAGAAGCCACCGCAATGAGAAGCCCATGCACTGCAACGAAGAGTAGCCCCCACTCACTGCAACTAGAGAAAGCCTGCGCGCAGCAATGAAGACCCAACGCAGCCAAAAATAAATAAATAAATAATACATTAATTTTTTTTAATCACCTAAAAAAATATATATATAGCATGTGCTCCTAATCTCATTTTTGGACGGAATACGTAACCCACATACTCTGCACAGGAGGTGGACCTCCAGATGTTATCAGAAGTCACCTCTGGATGGTGGGCTGGTCCGAGGTTTACTTTCTTTTTTCACTTCTCAGGTTTTCCTAAATTGTCAACAGTGAACATGAGCACAGGTTAGGGAGCTGGACGGCCTGAGTTTGAATTCTGCTGCTGCCACCTCATAGCTATGGCCTTTGAAGACGGTAGGGATCAAAGGAGCCAGTGCCTGTAAGCCGTGGGGTCAGCATCCCCACCGCGTCCCAGCAGTGTGACCTCAGGCAAGCGGCTTGACTCATCTCTAAGGGGGATAATAACAGCACCCACATTGTGGGCTTGGCACGAGGGCTCAGCGAGGCGACACATGCGAACAGCTCAGGGCAGAGCTGGGCCCGGAACTCAGCAGCTCAGGAATGCCCGCAGTTTTATCAATCAACAAGAAAAAAATACAAATTATGATACTGAATTTAAAAAAACGGCTAATGGTCATGATAGAGACCCCGGGCAGGGTCTCCAGGGTGCAGTTCTCATCCCCCTGGAGAGGGCGGCTGCCCCCAGCATCCTGCAGGCTCCTCCCACTGGCCCACCCACGAGAGAGACAGCGGGTAGGGGGCTCCCCTTGAGAAGGAGAGAGCACAGTGGTGATGAGAATGGCTGGGTTCAAACCCTGGCCCAGCCACCCCCTGACTGGATGAATTCGGGCCAATGACTCAACCTGCCTGAGCCTCAACTTCCCCATCCATGAAATGGACTAAAATGCCAGCTACATCCAGGTGCTGTTGGAATCAGCGAATGAGTCTGGGCGGCACTTAGCCCAGAATCTGGCATACAGCAGGCGCTCGAGAAGTGACGACTGTCACTAGGATTTTCATCTTCACCCCCAACGCGTGTGTGCCGCCCCTGAACTACCACCTGGTCCCCGTGGAGGAGTCCCCCGCGCTCGTTTGTCTCATTCCTCCATTAAAGAAACTGGTCCCACCTGGCCATTTCTGCCAGAGTTTCAGAGTCTCTGGGCAGAGACAGGAGTGTGCAGAAATGTAGGGAGAAGAGCCAGTGCTGGGCCCCCAGGTATACCAAACCCGGAGACGCGAGGTGGGGAAAGCGGAGACGCGGGCCCTGCTAACAGCCCACCTGGTCCGCCACACCCGCCCCAGTGTCCTGCTCCTCCACTGCTCGTGTCAGCGACCGTGACGACAGCAACGGCAGCAGCAGCGTTGGCCGAGGGCTTACTGTGTGCCAGGCACTACGCTAAGCTTTCGTGCGCGTTATGGAATTCAGTCGTCATCTCCCCATTATGTAAAACAGTCTTAAAGTGGTTAAGTAATTTCTACCCGGCCAAGGTCATACCAGCTCCAAGTGGCAGAGGCAGGGCCAGGCAGCCAGGCAGCCCAGGCTAATCCACACTCCCCGCCATCTACGCCAGCACCCCTCCCAAAGGGTGCACATGGTGCTGTCTAAAGAGCACCTGGCTCCCGGAGGACGGGACTGCAAGGACAATGGGACGTCCCCGTGCCCCGCAGAGCGCCACTGCCTTCCTGAGCAGGAAAAGGGCAGGTTCCAAAGAGATTAGCCTGCGATTATCCTGCCGTGGAGTCTGCCTTCTGGGGCTGCTGCTTATCTCCTGCTCCGGACAGGGTCGGGGGCCGGCGGGTGGGCCTCTGTGGGGCTCACCAAGCTGCAAACATGACCAGGAACCAGGCAACATACAGGAACAGGGCCAGTCCTGGCCCTAGCATGCAGCTGCTGGACTCTTCCTGGGGTTGGGCAGGGGTGGCAAGAGGAGAGGGGTGCGGTCTGGAACATTCTGCATCAGAGAGGGTTCCGTTTTCCTGGACACACAGATCTGGCGGCCATGCAAAAGCCGTGGGTGATCACGGGCATGCGGATTTCCAGGCTGGCTCCCCTGAGCACCGGCCCACGACGCAGCCCCTGGACGCTGGCTGTGCCTCCCTGGTCCTTGCATCGCCTCTCCACTCCGCCCTGCCCCGCCCCGCCCGGCCGCCTGCAGCCCCACCCATGAGGCCCAACTCTCCCTCACTGGATGGACCTGGGGAGAGCCCATGGGGACGGAATGCGGGCACAGCCAGGCCAGCGTTCAGGGCAGTCTTGTTCCCACCCCACTTCCGGCCCCAGGGCAGTGGAGGGAGCACAGGTATAGGCCAGCTGCAGGTGCAGGGCATGGGGCAGGAAGAAAGCCCGGAGGTAGACCCTCTGAACCTTGCGAGGCTCATCACCTCCACGGGATGAGCTAGGGGAGGCAGCTCCAGGTGCCCCGGAGTCTGGTCTTGCTTCTAGTTCAACACGCAGATTTCTTGTTCTCTTTTCTCGAAGAACTGCTTTGTCAGGCTGAGTCTGTTGAGCCGGAGCAAAAGCTGAGCGCTAGGGACAGCTGAGTCACAAGGATCTGGCTCCCCTGGTGCTACCCTCACCAGCCGGGTGCCTGTCACAGAGCCCGGGGGTGGTAACAGTGGGTGATGACCCTACCCCAGTGAGGTAAGGCGCAGGCACTTGGTACCGGAGGCCCGGTGTGCCGAGTCAAAGAGCCCTAGGAGGCCGTGGAGCGCTGAGCCCAGCCTCATTATCAACTCAGAAGGCCAGCTTAAAGGATATTCCAGTAATTGCAAGGTTTTTTGTAAATGTTAATTACGGCTGCCTTAATTAGCACTGAACCCATTGACCTATGGATTATATTGGGTTTATAAGTGTAATTACCTTAACAGGCATAAGGATTACAGTTATGCTCCAATTAAACCCCCAGCGAATAGCGTACGAATCAGCAGAGGGGGCCCTCCTAATACTCAGGGTCAGGCTGTTCAAACGCTGGTGCTTTAAGGGCCCTACATGGGGCTGGCCCTTCACAGGCTCAGGAGCACTTGGGAGGCGGGAGGCGGGGAGGGAGGGCGGTCCACGTGGTCTCTGGTGTTTTCCAAAGGACGGCAGCCACACGTCCAGTCCACCTAGGCGTGAGATGACCGCAGGACGGGCTTGGGGGGGATGGCGGGATGGCAGGGCCCGGCCTGCGAGGCAGCGACTACAGGATTAAGAGCTGTGCCCAGCGTGGCTGCTCCTCCGTGAGGACAGCCGGGAGCCCCACCTCTTCCCCCAAGGAAATCAGGACACTCATCAGCCCGTTAATTATGACTCTCAGACCCTCCAGGCTGGAGGTGCTTTTCTCTCCTTATCTCCAGAGAGAGGGGGTGAATATTACTGGCCCACTTTCCAGGGTGGGGAGCGGGAGGCTGCAAGGCCAGCGGGGAGCAGGAAGGCGGGGCCCCCTCTTCCGAGGGAGTGTGGGCACCCCCCACTGACAGCCTGGAGGATGGACGGGGCGATGAGGAAGACAGCGAGGAAAGGTTCGAGAAGACAGCCCAGCAGAGCAGGGGGCGAGGACAGGAAGTGCCTGCAGTAGGCAGAGGGGATGCAAAGTGTCCCGGGGCCTCAGGACACTGGACCCGCTCACAGAGTCCATTGGAAAACCCGCTGTCGGGACGCCGGCCGTGAGGCCGCAGTGCTGCCGGCCCGGCGCGTTCCCTGGACATCCTCCGTGCGTCCTAGCAGCGTGCAGGGACCCCCTCGCTGGGGTGGAGGGGCTGTGGGCCCCTCATAGCTGCGGACTTTCTCCTGTGGAGCCCAGCCCGGCCCGAGGGACCACGGGCATCAGAACTCCGGAGGCTGCAGCTCCCCGCCACCCCAGGGCCCCAGGAGCCCTTCCCGCCTTGGCTCTTGCGGTTCTGATGTCCCACTCGGGATGGTGTCGCACCACCTGGCCCTTACCTTCCCGTGGTCAGGACAAGGGAGGACAGCACCCAGCGAGGCTGTGTAGGGAGAGGGCTAGCTGGACATCTGCGCACCTGGCCTTCCCCCCCCGCCCGGTCTCGGACGCAGGCGAGTGTTGAGGCTTGGGGGGGCTGCCCCCCCCCAGGCACCCCAGAGGGAGGGTGGGCGCTGATGGGCACGACAATGATGACAGAAGGCACCATCTCTGGGGAGACAGGATTTCATGGAGGCAGTGGCTCCCTGTGGCCCCATTTTAGAGCTGGGTTATTAGAAATGGAGGCCCAGCAGGGCTCACACAGAGAAGGCATCTGCACCCAGGCTGTCCGGCTCCAGAGCTGGGTTCCAGATCCCACCGAGACCAGCCCTCTCTCTGCGGCAGCCCCGGCTCCGAGCACGGACGTTACCCTGGGGGCACAGGGAGGGCAGCAGGGCTATGGGCGAGGGGCTCGGCCGTCTCAGGCCTCTGTGGGCCGGCGGGCCACTCCCCACTGCCCCGGCTCCCCTCTCCCGCGGCTGGCATTCGAGAACCCCTTTCCCAGAATCGCGGCCTGGAGAGGGGAAGCATGGCTTCTCCGTGATCAGTCGCTGCGGGGAGAAGTCGGGCACACGCCCCTGTGCACACACATCCTCACCAGGACGGAAGGGCCCTGTGCACGTAAACACGTCGAGGCTGAGCCACGGCAGCCGGACCACCTCCTGCACGTGCAGCACACGACGTCCCTCCTCCCACCTGCACACGCTTCTAGAAATCCTACGAACGAAAAAAAGCAGCTGCAGAGTCTGGGCACAGGAACTACAGAGACGGTGGAGATGGGGCCTCTCACCTGATGGCATGGAAAGGGCTGTGTCGTGCTGGAAGGGATCAGTCTCGAGCAAGGGCCCAACAACCAAGACCAGGGTCACCCAGGAGCCCCTGCTCCGCAGTCGCCTGAGGGCTGAGGCCACAGGCACAGGCCGGGAGAGGGTACAGGGCGACCAGACTCCCCCTGCCAGGAATGAGCCCCCAGTCGCTGGGGGGGTTCAAGCCCAGCTTGTAGGCAGGAAGAAGGAGAGGAGTCTGACCAAGCCCCAGGCCTCCGAGAGGCTGGGAGCTGGGCCGTCAGCCTCGCATGCCAAGGTTAGGGCATCTGGGCCACCCTGCAAGGCAGCACTATCCTCGTGGCCAGCAGTAATCCTGCCAGATGCTTTACAGACACAGCGCAATTTGATTTGCTCCTCATAGCACCTGACAAAGTAGGCATTACCATCCCCACTTGCAGACAAGAAAGTCAAAGCTCAGAGGGTTTGTCACTTGCCCCAAACTGCCTGGGTAGGCAGTGACTGAGTCAGGATTCAAACCCGGGCCTCTTGATTCCAGAGACCACATCCCTCCAGGCAGCAGAGGCCAGCCTGCTTGGCAGACTATTCCATGCCCGGAAGGTCCCATTCCTGCAAATCACACCACTGGTCACCACCGGAATCCACAGCCTGTGCCCCAAGTAAAGGGAAAGAGTACCAATGGTTTCTTCTATGAATTTATAAGGCTTTACAAATAAGATGAGCACTAAAAAGGAAAAGAAAGCCTTTTTTTCAGAACTAGGTCTTAGAAACTGAGTTCCTTCCTTTCCCTTAAACTTCTGAATTTAGCTAGTCATTCATCAAGGGGCTTTCATGTCCACGATGCATTGCTGGGAAATTGTTTTCTAGGAAAAATCTAATTAGACTAGATTTTCATATTAGAAATATCACTTCCCATTCAGGCCTAAACACGATAATCACCCCTGCTACTTAGAAGTTAAGAGAAGCCATGTGTTTAAAAATGCACACTTTCGTTCTAAAACGTCCTCCTCTGTTCTTTTCAGGGAGGCTTCAAGCCACCGACCTTGGCCCGTGAGAAGGCCACAGCCGAAAGGGCAGACCTCGCTGTCCAGGGCCCAGGTTCTGGCCCAGGCTTTGCTGGACAAGATTCATGGCTCATCTCAGCCCGGGCCTGTCACTCGGCGCTCCAGACTTGAAAGCCCATCGCCCGCCAGAGGTCTCCACCTGGAGGGCCAACACACCTCTCCATCATAAGGAGGCCAAGGCAGGGCTACCCACAGCCCCCAGCTGCCCCGAGGGCCCAACCCCTCACCCTAACCCCCACCAGCTGTCCAGGCCCCAAACCCGCAGTCTCCCTGACCCCCCCTCCCCAGCCTGCCAGTCTCCAGCTCTGGACTGAAATGTCGTCCGACTAAATGACATGACATCTGATATTTGCTTCAATGAGTCTAGACAAGCCTGGCTAATACTAACTGTTACACAGTACCACACACTAGGGGACTTTAGGCAACATGAATTTCTTCTCTCACAGTGGTGGAGGCCAGGAGTCCAAAATCAAGGTGTTGGCAAGGCCACACTCCCTCCAAAGGCTCTTCCTTGTTTCTTCCAGCTTCTGGGGCCCCAGGCATTCCTTGGCTTGTGGCCGCATCACTCCCATCTCTGCCTCGTCTTCACATGGCTGACTTCTGTGTCTTTCTGTGGCTTCTCTTTTTTTTTTTTAATTAATTTATTTAATTAATTTATTTTTTGGCTGCGTTGGGTCTTTGTTGCTGCTGGAGGGCTTACTCTAGTTGCGGTGAGCAGAGGCTACTCTTAGCAGTGCATGGGCTTCTCAATGTGGTGGCTTCTCTTGTTGTGGAGCGCGGGCTTCAGCAGTTGTGCCTCACGGGCTCTAGAGCGCAGGCTCAGGCTTAGTTGCTCAGCAGCATGTGGGATCTTCCTGGACCAGGGTTTGAACCCTGAATTGGCAGGCGGATTGGATTCTTTTTTTTTTTTTTTTTTTTT
>RJWK010055287.1:0-14772 GCA_004363435.1 Platanista minor
GCAGAGGCCTGGGCATCCCCATGGAGCAGCCTTACATCTCCGCTCTCTGGCCCTCTCCCCACCTTTATCACACTGGCAGTCACGCTTCTTATCTCAGAGCCTGGCTTCCTGCTGCTTTTAAAGAGACATGTGGCCTACCACTGGCTGACTGCCACCCTGCTAAGAGGTCCTTGCCCCATCTCCTGGAGTCATAGCAGGCTCGTCCTTTGCTCGCCACCGAGGAGAGGCTCTCTCCTCTCCACTCAGCACCCAGGTCACTCTAAGGACTATCAAACAACCTAGTGACTGGAATGTGAGTTCTTCTGAAGGATGGATGGAATGATGAATGGACTGATGGATTCATTCAACAAATAAATACTTATTGAGTACCTACTTGCTGCATATGCACTGTCCTGGGCATTGGGGACAAGTGGGAAATAAGACAGATTGTCTGCTCTCTTGGTACTTACATTCTGGTGGGGGAGATAGTACAGCAGTAAACAAAAGAATTCCCCAGATAATGTCAGAGATAAGAGCAACAAAGATAATAAAAGAGATGATGTCATGGAATCTTTGGAGTGATCAATGGGAGCCTTTCTGAGGACACATTTGGCTGAGACCTGACAAAAAGGAGCTGGATTTACATTTTTAAAGGATCACTCATGCTACTGTACTGGCCAAAAGTATTGGAAGGGGGATCAGTGAGGGGGTTGCCAGAGATGATGAACTGATCTGGACAGTGGGGGTAACAAGGGGGAAGATGGGTCAGGAAAGGGGTCACAGGGAATAGAGAACAGAAGACAGAGCACAGAAGAGAGGTAGGGTGCAGTGCTCAGTGGCCTGGTAGGTGGATACCACTTGCCTCAACTTTCCCACCCTCTGCTCCTCAACTGGCCTGTCCTCTTGGAGGCCTCTGTTAAATGTCCTTGGACAGAGCCAGAGTATCCAGAAGGAGGTGGGGACAGATTGTGAGGGCATGTGGGGCCTGACCCAGCAGGCTCTGTCCTCACTCTCAGGGCACCCTGATTCTGGTCATATGAGAAATTGGACTTGAAACATAGCAAGCACCCTTCTTCCTGATATTCCCGTACCTCAAACTCCTGGAACTTTCAAGCGTGGATGTCACAGCTGCTGCCTATTGACTGCCCGCCACTCAGCACTTTGGCCACGATCCAGGCTGACACCCAGAGAGTGATGGCCACTGAAGCTCTAGCATGTTGGTCATCAGGCATCTCAGCTGGCATCCTCCCCATTTGGAGCAGCTTCTGACCTCCTGGCCATGGGAGAGCAGAGAGCAGTGTGAGACAGAGGTTAGCAACACAGGGCCAGGGGAGGATGGCTGTCAGAGGAAGAATAGTCAGCTGTCAGCAGAGGCTTGTTGCTTACTACCTGCTCACACTGTTGCTCACCACCAACGGGAGGATATCTACTCAGCATCCAAGCCCCAAAGATCCCAAAGCAGGAGGGCTGGGGTGTCGAGATGAAGGGGGCAGAAACAGAGACAGCTGCAGCATAAATGGTTTGAGGCAGGTTTGAGGCAGAGGCCCCATGGGGGCATTCAGTGTTGGGGCAAAAGTGGTCACTAAAGTCACTCCCATCAGCACACCTCAGTGCGGGGCAGGCACAGGGAGGCGGAGGTCGGGTATCTGTGACCCGTTCAGTGATATTCCCCCTCACCAGTTTGGCACTCTGCAGTGGGATTCCAAAGGTCAGAGAGTATGAGAATTGAGTCATTTTCAGGAACTGGACTACTCTGGACTCTAAGAATGAGCCTAGGGAAACACTGTTGGATATGGGCTTCCAATCTAGAGGACCCCAAGTCTCCAAAGGCAGGTACTCAAACACTCTGCTTCTGCACTATTTGATAGCTTTCTTGAGAAACCATATGGGAACTTAGCCTGTCCCTTGAACTATTTTACAGGCCAAAGAAGCCTGTATATTGGGGTTCACTTGCCAACACCAAGTGGCAACACTGGCAGGTGCCCACAAACCAAATATGCAGAATTTAAAGAGAATAAGAATAAGATCACTGTTCTCATATATGCCAGTCCTATCAGCAGCCCTCAAATAGAACTTCTGGGCGTGAAGATTTTGTTATTCTGAAGCTGTCAAAGATGTTTCATATGTACCTGGAGCCCTCACACTATCAACCAGTGTAGAGTTGTTCATACACTTCTGCATGGAGCAAAGGCTCTCTCCAAGTGTGTGAGTGAGAGTGAGCACAGATCTGGGTCTGGGCAGTCACCAACCTCAATGGAAGAGGGAAGTTTGAGCACTTCTGGGGAAGGTTATCTCTTTTCCTAAGCTGTCGCCATCCCATGTGCCCTTGCTTGGCCAGTCCCACTGCATTACACCAGGGTGAGGCTGTCCCTCAGATGAAGCAAATGTCACCACTGAAAACACCTCATGAGAAAGCCTATCGATCACATGGCTACCATACAAATCTTACTTGAACATTTCACAGACTTCTTAAAAATTACTCTATTGTCTTAATAATGATATAAATTTATTGTTAAAAATCCAAACAAGGGGCCTTCCAAAGTGGCACAGTGGTTAAGAATCTGCCTGCCAATGCAGGGGACATGGGTTCGAGCCCTGGTCCAGGAAGATCCCACATGCTGTGGAGCAACTAAGCCCGTACGCTACAACTACTGAGCCTGTGCTCCAGAGCCCGCGAACCACAACTCCTGAAGCCCGGGCACCTAGAGCCCATGCTCTGCAACAAAAGAAGTCACCGCAATGAGAAGCCCGCACACAACAACGAAGAGTAGCCCCTGCTCACCGCAACTAGAGAAAGCCCATGCACAGCAACAAACACCCAATGCAACCAAACAAACAAACAAACAAACAAAAAATACTGTCACACACACACATACAAAAATCCAAACAAGTAAAGCAAAAAGCATCCCATATCCAGAGATGGCTCTTTGGTTAACAACCTTCAACCTCTCTTTCCTTATTCATAGAGTCAAGTACACATTCATACCCTTTGTGAAAAAAATGTCTTACAATACATGTTATAACCTTTTTGTTTTGTTCATTCAGCAACTGCAATGTGCCACATGCCAGCAACTTTATTCAGAGACAAATGATTCAAAGAGCTAAGAGAAAGTTGTGACCTAATGTTATGTCAGCTAACTCTCTTTTGATAATAAAAAGTGTAGCTTCTGGGCCTTCCCTTGTGGCGCTGTGGTTGAGAGTCCGCCTGCCGATGCAGGGGACACGGGTTCGTGCCCCGGTCCGGGAGGATCCCACATGCAGCGAAGCGGCTGGGTCCGTGAGCCATGGCCACTGAGCTTGCGCATCCGGAGCCTGTGCTCCGCAAGGGGAGAGGCCACAACAGTGAAAGGCCCACGTTACACACACACACACAAAAGTATAGCTTCTGGAGAAATTGCTTCCCTTAATCTCTGCTCACTGTGATGAGAAGGTTTTGCCTCTTGCTCAGCTGACACCTGCAGAGCGACTGACATGGAAATGATTAGCGCACAGATGAGAGGCTGCCTGGGCGCCAAGGTGTCACTGATGCAGAAGCTCATCATCACGTTGGTGTGTCAACATTGCCAAGAAACCGTTGACAAATTGAAAGACCCTGTTAGCAACAGTGAAAGTTTTCTGAAGGGTGAGAAAATCACTGGGGAGAAGACTGTTTTGACATCTGCTCATTATTTCTACAGAAAGGCAATTAGTCAAATTGGCTTAGAGGACCCCTAATTGCTCATGCTTCACCCACCTGTATGAGAAAGGAAAAGGGAAAGTGACATTTACTGAGAGCTAGCTATGTATGAGTGCTAATAACTTTCACATATTATCTTATTTAACCCTCACTACAGCCCTGTGAAGTGGATAACATTATCCCACTTTACATGTTTGAAAGTGAACTCCTGATCTTCCCCTTCAAACCTGCCCTACTGTAGCCTTCCTTATCTCAGGCAATGTCAAGTCCTTTCCACCTGCCCAGAGTAAAACCCTTGGAGTCAACATTGACTCTGCTCTCTCTCGTATATTCTACATCTAATCCATCAGCAAATCCTGACAGCTCTCCTTTCAAAATACGCTGAGAGTCCAACATTTCTTACCATCTCCACTGCACCCGCGATGGTTCAAGCCACTATTATCTTCTGCCTAAAATATACCTTAGTAAATGCCTGGCTAATTTCCCTGCTTCTACCTGTGCTCTGCTTTATAGTCTACTCTCAACTCAGCAGCCAGAGTGATCCTGCTACAATCTAGGTTAGATTGTGGGACTCTTCAAAACTCTCCAGTGGCTCTGTGTTTTATCAGAGCAAAAGCCAAAGTTCCCACAGTGGCCTACAAGGCCCAATGTCATCTGCTCCTTCATCTTTCCATTACCTCTCTGACTTTTCCCCTGTGCCCCACCCCCTCACGTATGCTGCTCCAGCCCTGCCAGCTCCCTTGCTGTTCCTTGAACACAACAGCCTCAGGGCCTTTGCACTAGTTCTTCTCTCTGTCTGGAATAGCCAAACTCCTTCAACCACTTTCAAGTCTTTGCTCAGATGTTATTTTCTCAAAGATGTTATTTTCTCAAAGAGATCTGCCCTGCCCACCCTATTTGAGACTGCAGCCCCTTCTACCAGCACTCCCAGCACCCCAAATCCCCCTTATCTTGCTCTATTTTTTGTTCCTGTAGCACTTATCACCTTCTAACATGTTATCAAGCTTGTTGTTTATTTTCTGCCTCTCATGCTATGATACACATTTCTAAAGGCAGGAATACTTCTCTGTTTCCTCTATTGATGACTCCCAAGTACCTAAATGAGTACCTGGTACACAGAAGATGCTCAAGCAATATATGCTGAATGAATGAATAATGAACTGGGGCAAAATGAAGACTTAGTAAACTACCTAAGGTCTGGCAACTAGTAGGTGGCTGAGTTACGACTTGGAGCCAGGTCCCCTGGACTCCAAAAATCAGGCTATTTCTACCAAATGTCTCTCAGAAAGAAGGAGGCAAAGAATCCAAAAGCAAACTGACTATGGGACTTTTGCTTACAGGACAATCTGGGGACTTTTTAGGGGTTGGTGCCCATTCAGAGCTGAGCCCACCTCCAGCTGTAACCGTACCCTCGCCTAGATTCAATACACAATGGCCAGCCTGAGCAGTGGCCCTGAGTCACCCCGAAAGGCATCAGTTGATTAAGGTGGAATATGAGAAACACTGTGAAAAGGATGTCTGTGAAAGTTTAGAGTAATGTCTGGGGCTGGCCCACCTGTGTATTTAAAAGAGTCACTTCCTTATGAACTTGGACTCCTGTTTTTCTGAGAGTAGAGTGACCACCTCACTTCTACCCACTTGTCCTCTCGATTTGTTGTCTGTGGCTTGTATGTGAACCACCATTTGCATGAAAGCCTCCCTCTAAACCTGCCCAGGATGTGGCAGCTTGTTTGCTGCTCCTACTTCCCATGTATAACAAGCCATCCTCTTCCTGAATTCTCTCCCCCAAGAAGACTGTACACTCTAAGAAGGCAGTCCAAAGCTTGGAGGCTAAGTTATTTCTCGGTCCCCTCCTCTAACCTACATCAGCACCAGGAGCCTGGGTAAGGTGGGTAGTTGGGTTCTGTCACTTCACAGGCATGTAAAAGGGCCTTGGAGGCTCCCAAGGGACACTGGGCCAATCCTTGGTCCCACCAGAAATGAGGCAGCAGCCAAGACTTCCGATAAAGAAGGGTACTTTCAAACAAGCAAGCAAACAAACCAACAAATTCCTTTTGCCACATTAAGACTATTTCTGATAGAAATGAGACCAGGAAAAGTCTAGTTCCTCCAGCCGCATTGCACTCTGCCTGCCTCAAAGGCAGCAACTCCTGCTTCCCTGTGTTCCTATCCACCACACACATGCCCCGACTGAGAGATCATCACAGAGGACAAGCTGGAGCCAGCTGTAAGCTCGAGGAGTAGAGGCCTGCCTAGAGGCCAGAAGGGACCCCCACTCCACCCCTTTCCACTTAGGAAAAGCCACCAGCTGGCAACCGAGATGCATGACTATCCCCATGGCTTTGGGGGCAAGGTTCAGGGGCCAGCTCTCCTCAGCCCTCAGCCTGGCAGTGCTCCACCAACTCCAGGAGCAGGAATGCCCCTCAGAGGCACACGGTGGAGTCCAGGAGCTGTGATGAGACAACCCAGTAGTTTGGAAGAAGGGGCTGAGTAGGCAAAACTCTCACAGAGGGGTAGCCTTCACCTAATTCTGTCTCCCTGAGTGAGGTCCACCCTGGGGATCCAAGTGTAAACACCACACATCCCCATCTTTCTAATGGGCAAGGAGCTCTGAACACTATATATTTCCTGAAAGTGCTTTATGAAAGCCTCCATTCATGTATTCCTTGGCTTAAGACTTTCTCTTTTCTTAAAATGAAAATGCCCCAGAAAGGTCATAGATTGGGCCCTCACAGTTACTGATACCACAGAGTACAAGGGTCTTCCTTTGAGCGGATTTTCTGGGATCTACTCTCCTCCCACATCCCTTCATTGAGATCTTAAAGGATTTCTTGTCCAAACTCAATCTCCTGAGGAAGACAAAGTGTTCAAGAAGTTGGCTGTGCAGGGCTTCCCTGGTGGCGCAGTGGTTGAGAGTCCGCCTGCCAATGCACGGGACGTGGGTTCATGCCCCAGTCCGGGAAGATCTCACATGCCGCGGAGCGGCTAAGCCCATGAGCCACGGCCGCTGAGCCTGCGCGTCCGGAGCCTGTGCTCTGCAATGGGAGAGGCCACAACAGTGAGAGGCTCGCGTACCGCAAAAAAAAAAAAAAAAAAAGAAGTTGGCTGTGCAGAAGCTCCACAAACAAGGCAGGCACACAGATGGTCCAACCTCAGTGCTCAAGGCCTCCAAGGTTCCTGGCCTGCTGCTGAGGCCTAACCTGATGAGTCAGGGCTGCCACACTGGAGCACCATCTCTGTCAGCCTCTCACAGAGGAACAGGAGCCAGGAGCTGGGGCAAGGATTATCTTGGTGACTAATAAGCTAATTGTGGAAAATTACAACTTCCTGAGCTTGGTCTATCAGAGGTGGCCACAAAACTCTTTATGATGTGGCCAAAAATTCCTCCTGCTACCACAGCCCTTGAAAATAGGTCAAAGACACCTTCTATGGAACTCTCAAAGCAGGCCTTAGCTCATACCATCAAACTGTGTCAATACACTGCAAACACTAGAACTTTTGTGAGAATACTCTCATCATCTCTAGGTCTGAGCCCAGCCCTGGCTCTGGGCTGGTCGTCAGTCCTGCCCTCCTTGATTCTCCTCAGGGGACTGACTGACTATGGAGGCCAAAGAGAAGGCTTCCTGATCTTTGCCCCCAGAAAGCCTGTCTACAGGCCTCTCTGGGGCAAGAGTGTCTCCTCTTGTGTACCAACCACGGCCTAAAGGCCTGGTCTCATCTTCCAGGCTACACCTCACACAAAAGCAGGGCAAGGGGTAGATTAGGCACTGGCAGAGACTTTAATTATACTTCCTTCAGCTTTCGAGAGGCCCCAGGCTTGTGGCAGGGGCTCATGGCTGGTTGCTACCTGGATCAGACATGCAGAGCTCCCTCCCTGAATGTTGGGTATCCCATTGGCAGTATGGTGCAAGGGTCAGCACATAACCTGGCTCTGATGCCACCCACACTAACTGTGTAAACCTGGGCCATCTCTCTTACCACAGTGAAGCCCGTCTTCTCTTAGAATGGGGTCAGCATTCTCTGCTACAGGGGTTGCTGTGGAAGCCCTAGGGTAGACGACAGCAGATGAAAATGGGCTTTGTAGATCCTTGCGGAGGTGAGCATACAGCCCCTGTCTCCTATTTCCTGTGTTCAGGCCTTGGCAGAGACAGAAACCATTCAGCTCTGATGGTGCCAACCAGTGGGGCTTTAGCTCTAAGAAGACAGGACTCTCTGAAAGTTCTGTGCCTATTCTTCTGCTTTTGTGTCTGTTGCTACTAGCAGGAGTCCCAAAACTCCAGGTCTGAAGCAGTGATGGAATCTCTAGTGTAGCTATCATGGGTCCGAGTGTCCTCCCTTCTAAGAAGCTTGAGAAACTGCTGACCTGGAGAAGATGCCCCACTAAATGCCTGTGATCCAAGATGACACTTCTCTTGACCCAAAAGCCTCATCTCATCACTGGCCCACGCCTCAGCCTGGATGGGGGTCCTGTCCTGACAGGACCCTCAGAGCCTCCAGGCAGTTCTTGCCAGGGACAAAAGGCCCTGTGTCAGCCTGGCCTAGAGCCAGCCTATGCTGAGTCTCAAGAGTCTGCCTTGAGGTCAAGGCCAAAAACAATGACTCAGGCAGGCTGGAATCCAGGGAAAACCAGCCTCCGCTTTCCACCCAAGAGTGCTGACCAGCTGGGCATGAGCTCATGCAGCTAGACAATGACAATGACAGTGGGAAACTGCCAGCCCCCCGTATATGAGAGGAGCTGTAGGCTGAGCCTTGAGCCTGAAACCTCCCCTGAAACATTCTTTGAAAACCCCAATATCAATTCATCTGAAATTAGCTTTCAGCATCTAAATCACTTCCTGTTACAGAAACCACAGTTCTGATGCTTCACTCATCTCCCTGACTGCCTCTAGGAGGTGGGGCAGGTGAAATAAGGGTACTGTACACAGAAAACTATGACAATCCAAAAGAAATACAGCAGTCAGGAGCCCCTCTCCCTCTACTGCAGAAACGATGGCTAAGCAGGGCCCATGAGGCTGCAGGAACCAAGACCAGCATAAGCATGCATGTGCACCCATGCACACAGGTACATACCCCCCATATGTCTTGTATACACAGGCCAGAGCCTTCATTATTGCTAAAGACAGACTACCACATGCACAGCCCAAGCATATCTCCATCATGCCCCTTCTAAGCATGGGACTCTCCAACAGAGGAAGGCAGGTGTCTGGCCTGCTTTAAGCATCTGCAGGCTTGTCTCTTCTTCTCTTGTAGCCCTGGGTACTTTATGCCTAATAGGCTGAGAGCAAGGTTGGCCTAGTGCTCAGGGCTTGGCCTTCACCCACTGCTTCAGCCAATTCTTCGTATACTAGGACCACCAGGAAGCATCCTTAATAAGACCAAGGATTATACCAGAAATCTATAGCAAATATATTTTAATAGTGAAACATCAGAAGAAATTCCATTAAAGTCAGGAACAAGACAACAAAACCTGATACCCATGCTACTATGCAATACTGTACTGAAGTCCTAGCAAGTGCATTAAGATAAGAAAAACATGTATGAAGATTTTAAAAAAACAGGCAAACTTGTTATTTTAAAATAAATGATGACTATTATCACTACTTGCTTTATATTAAATGTTTTATGTATCTCATTTAACTCATTTAATCCTAACAACCACCTTATGAGGTAGGTATTAGTATAGAAGCCATTTTTACAGATGAGGAAACAAACAGAGATGCTGAGGTACTTGGCTGGTAAATGGCAGAGCCAGAATTTAAACCCAGAAAGTCTGACTTCAGACTCTGTACTCTTTTTTTTTTTTTTTTTTGCGGTATGCGGGCCTCTCACTGTTGTGGCCTCTCCCGTTGTGGAGCACAGGCTCCGGACACGCAGGCTCAGCGGCCATGGCTCACAGGCCCAGCCGCTCCACGGCATGTGGTATCTTCCCAGACTGGGGCACGAACCCATGTCCCCTGCATCGGTTGGCGGACTCTCAACCACTGTGCCACCAGGGAAGCCCAGATTCTGTACTCTTAATCACTATATTACCTCTTGATGACGTGAGACTTTACACAGAAAGCCCAGGAGTTGAAAAATGTGGCCAGATATAAGGTCAATAAACAAAAAGTTAGCAGCTTTCCCAAATACCACAAAAGTGAGTTCTCCTCCAGTTAGTCTATAAATTCCATCCTAATTCTATTAAAATCAAAATCCCTACAGAAAGTCTCATGGATCCTGACAGATTGATTCTAAAATTCACAAGGGAGAATATTTGAGATATTCTGTAGAAGAACTATGGTGGAAGATTTGCAGTATATAATTTCAAAATATGTCATAAAGCAAAAGGAATTAAGACTGTGTGGTACTGGTACGTAAATGAATAAACAAATCAGTAACTCAGAATGAAGAGTCTAGAAAACAGACCCACATATTTATGGGATTTATGGAGACAAGATAAAGTCTAGATTCAGAGATGAGTGATAATACTGACTTAGACCCTCTTTAAGGTTGGTTTTATTTTGGTTAACTCTTGAAGTAGTTACTAATTAGTAGTACAAAGGATATTAGTGAGATGAGGATGCATGTGGAGGTTTCTTGCTTTCTCACAAAGGCAACCCCCAAGTTCATGGTCTTGGCAGCCTGCAGAGAATGATATGTCCACCAGGTCAGAAGAGCCCAGAAGAGCACTTACTGCCTTTTGCAATCCCTCCAGCTCATACTACCAAATAAAGCAATAATTCTGCTCTTCAGTGAGCCACATCACAGAGTCCTAATATGTATATTCTAGGCCTTGAAAATTCTTGTTGCCAGTTTTTTGGGCAACCTATCCTTACCTAGCTATAGAGCCTTGGAGTTTTCTTTCTCTTTCTTTCTTTTTTTTGAAAATTAATTAATTAAGTAATTTTTGGCTGCATTGGGTCTTTGTTGCTCTGTGCGGGCTTTCTCTAGTTGCAGCGAGTGGGGGCTACTCTTCGTTGCAGTGCGTGGGCTTCTCACTGTGGTGGCTTCTCTTGTTGTGGCATATGGGCTCTAGGCGTGTAGGCTTCAGAAGCTGTGGCATGTGTGCTCAGTAGTTGTGGCTTACGGGCTCTAGAGTGCAGGCTCAGTAGTTGCGGCACACAGGCCCAGTTGCTCCACGGCATGTGGGATCTTCCCGGACCAGGGATTGAACCCGTGTCCCCTGCACTGGCAGGTGGATTCTTAACCACTGCACCACCAGGGAAGTCCAAAGTCTTGGAGCTTTCTGTTCATGTATACTCTTGGTCTTTCAGTAAGCAAGCCTGAGTCTACCACAAGTGGTCTTTCATATAAGTGTGAAACAGATGAATCTTTCAATGAACAGTATTGAGACAACAGTGACTAAATAGGTTAGAAATACTTCTAGTTTTAAGTAAAACTTAACTCAAACTGGCTTAAATAATAAAGAAAATGTACTGGCTCATGTAAAAGAAATGTCCAGAGGTAGGCTGGATTTCAGAACAGGATTGGTCCAGCAGATCAGTGATGTCATCAAGAACCTGATTTCTCTTCTTTGTCTTCTACTGTATTGGCTCATCCTAAGATTAGTTTCCCTTGTGGGAGTAAGATAATTGTCAGTGGCAACTGAGCCAATACAGAAGAAAAGCATCTTTCTCAGACGCTCCCAGCAAACATTATTTCGTGTATCTTGACGCCCAAAGGGTCATTAACCCACCTGAACCATTCATGCCCTGTAGCCAGGGGGATGGGATGCATTGATTGCCTTAAGCCACTTTAAGAGGTGAGGGTGAGATCAATTCCACACAAACTACATATCTGGGAAATTCAGAATGCCATTAGCAAGGGAGGAGGGCAGGATAAGTACTGGGAAGACAATCAACAAAGCTTCTACAAAATTATCACCTACAAGGAAATATTAAGCTATTGACAGAGTCCTCCTCATACTATTCACAAAATAAACTCAGAGATATTAAAGCCCTAAATATAAAGAATAGACATAGGAGAAAAATATATAATAATATGTTTATGACCTTGAGGGGAGAAGAAGCCTTTTTATTTTATTTTATTTTTTTTTTTTTTTTTGCGGTACGCAGTCCTCTCACTGTTGTGGCATCACCCGTTGCGGAGCACAGGCTCCGGATGCGCAGGCTCAGCGGCCATGGCCCATGGGCCTAGCCGCTCCGCAGCACGTGGGATCCTCCCAGACCGGGGCACGGACCTGCGTCCCCTGCATCGGCAGGACTCTCAACCACTGCACCACCAGGGAAGCCCCAAGAAGAAGCCTTTTTAATAAGACCACACAAGATATCAAGTCCCTTTAAAAATTGATCATTTTACTCCATCAAAATCAAAGACTTCAGTATAATAAAAGATACTATAAAATAAAAGACAAGTGAAACACTGAGAGGAAACATCTGTAACACTTATAATAGACAAAGAATTAATATCCAGAATATAGGAGTATCAAAAAGTTAACAAGTAAAATCTTATCAATTCTGGGCTTCCCTGGTGGCACAGTGGTTAAGAATCTGCCTGCCCATGCAGGGGACACGGGTTTGAGCCCTGGTCCAGGAAGATCCCACATGCTGCAGAGCAGCTGTGCCCATGCGCCACAACTACTGAGCCTGTGCTCTAGAACCCGCGAGCCACAACTACTGAAGCCTCTGCACCTAGAGCCCGTGCTCCGCAACGAGAAGCCACCACAATGAGAAGCCTGCACACTGCAACTAGAGAAAGCCTGCGCACAGCAACGATGACCCAACACAGCCAAAAATAAAATAAATTTATTAAAAAAAAAAATCTTAACCATTTAATAGGAAAAGGATATGAACAGGTAACTAACAGAAGATGAAACAGAAATGCCCACTATATTATATAAAGAGATGTTTAGCATCACTAAGGAACTTAAGAAATAAACAGTCAGAAATTCTGTATGTGACATTTGATACTATGAAGACAATGGTTTTAACAGGCTTCGTAGGTATGTAATGTTAGTAGATCTAACTTTTCTCTAGAGAACAAGTTGACAGACTCTACTAAATGTAAATATATATATTCCCATGAGTCTGTAATTTCTTATGTTGTATCTACCAGGAAAGATGCTTGCTTCGGTGCTTAATGAAGCATATACAAGAATATTCATTGCAGCCTGTGTGTAATAGTGAAATTCTGCAGATGCATAAAATTTCCATCAACCAGAGATGAATAAATAAACTGAGGTATGTTCATGCTAGAGAATACTCTGCAGCAATTCCAAAATGCACATGCTCTCTTTCAACCAACCCATATAGTGATCTCTAATATATCACTGACTGATAACTGCAGAGTGATAGGTATAGTACATCATTTATGAAAAAGAAAGAGAGAGAGAAGGAAAGAAAAGCAGAAAACCACAAAAGAACCATATCTTTTTTTTTATATATAGCTATACAGGGTCAGTAAATAAATGTATAAGAAAAGATCTGGAAGGATATACACCTGAGAACTGTGGTTACTTGTGGGAACTGGAAGAGGGGATTAGGATCAGGTGAGGCAGTCAAAGGGCACTTTAATTAGCTTTACAATTTTATAATTGTCAGGCTGAACTGCTTTCTTTTTTTTACAGGAAGATAATATTCTCCTCTAGATGCTACAAGAGGAGAATGTATTCGTACATCACTTGGGTAATTAAAAGACAAAACTATTTTTTATAAAATCATTAGGAGTTGGCCAAGCAAAGGCTAAAGTTTGGAGCCTGATTCTTCTGCAGGGGTCCCTGCGGTGACTAGACTCCAGATGTCTCTGTTCATCTGCCACGTCTCTGCCTAGGCCTAATTGCCAGGCTCATGGATCTCCCTGGCCCCTGAAGGTGGGGGCATGGGCCAGCTCTCCCCTGCAGCACAGTTGAATGTCCTCAAATAGGGAATGGGGGGCATAAAGTACTGGATAGCCAGGGGGCCAGAAGATAAAGGTTCCTCTTATGAAAGAAGTTCAAAGACAGTCAGCGAGGAAGGCTATGGAAGATCCAGCCCTGTCAGGCAAATACCAGCATTCAGATTATGTGTGCCTCTCCCCATGTCTTCACCTTGCATCCCAGCAGCAACCCACCCCCAAAGCTCTTTGCCCAGATTTTGAGAGACTGTTCCCCTCAACTGACCTTGAGTCCAGGGCAGTGGCTAGAACTGGGGCAAGAGAAGGGACAGAAAAAAATGGTCTAGGATGGCATCAGGGTTAGAAAAAGGGGTGAGTAGAAAGTCAAAATAGTATAGGAGCTGGGAAAGGGCCAATGGAAGAGGCAGCGTTCTGCATCAGGAGGAGGTTCTAGTCACATCCATGGGCAGTAGTGGCAGATGAAACCACCACCTACCTCTTTCTCCAACATGTAAAATGTCTTTTACCCACAGAGGCAGTAATCCTAATTCCCTCTTTGGTTAACCAAGTAAGAGGAAAGAGCCTTCCTACCAGGTCAGGGCAAAGAAAGTCATTGTTTCCACTGGAGAGATAAAAATGGAGCTCAGTACAGAGGGTAGAGCCCTCCCAAGGCATGGTCCAAAGGCCTGGGCCAAGATAACTAGAGGTGCTGATGCCACATGTGCAGGAAATGGAATCCTGGGGGTGGTGTGGTAAAGAAAAAAACCCTCCAGTTTTAACAGATCCACTCCTAAGGTTACTCAAAAAGTTCAGACCAAAGCATTGCCTTCATCTCCCTCCACCCACTCTATAGTGACTTCAGAGAAGAGGTGTGGGAACTAAAGTGCTCCATCCCAGGAAAAAGGGCTTCCTTTGAGGTTAAGGTGTGAAATGACAAAAGACTACAGCATCTAAGAAGACCTTCCCAATGCTGAGACTCCCGGTCTCTACCTCCAGAGCCTCAGCACAGACTGGGAGGTAGAGAGCACTTCATCAGGCTCTTAAAAAGGAATGAATAAGAAGAGCTTCTTCTATTGCATCCTTTTAGAGCTGAGTGGCCTGACACTAAAGGAGAGAAGTTCTGGGCTTCCCTGGTGGCGCAGTGGTTGAGAGTCCGTCTGCCGATGCAGGGGACGCGGGTTCGTGCCCCAGTCCACTAAGATCCCACATGCCGCGGAGCGGCTGGGCCCGTGAGCCATGGCCACTGAGCCTGCGCGTCCGGAGCCTGTGCTCCGCAACGGGAGAGGCCACAACAGTGAGAGGCCCGC
>RJWK010055288.1:0-14771 GCA_004363435.1 Platanista minor
TAAAATGTAGTTTAAAATCCATTAGGGAGGGCTTCCCTGGTGGCACAGTGGTTGAGAGTCCCCCTGCCGATGCAGGGGACACCGGTTCGTGCCCCGGTTTGGGAAGATCCCACATGCTGTGGAGCGGCTGGGCCCGTGAGACATGGCCACTGAGCCTGCGCATCCGGAGCCTGTGCTCTGCAACAGGAGAGGCCACAACAGTGAGAGGCCCGCGTACTGCAAAAAAAAAAAAACAAAAAAACCCCAAAATCTATTAGGGAGGGCTTCCCTGGTGGCACAGTGGTTGAGAATCTGCCTGCCAATGCAGGAGACATGGGTTCGAGCCCTGGTTTGGGAAGATCCCACATGCCGCGGAGCAACTAGGCCCGTGAGCCACAGCTACTGAGCCTGCGTGTCTCGAGCCTGTGCTCCTCAACAAGAGAGGCCGTGATAGTGAGAGGCCCACACACTGCGATGAAGAGTGGCCCCTGCTTGCCGCAACTAGAGAAAGCCCTCGCACAGAAACGAAGACCCAACACAGCCAAAAATAAATAAATATTAAAAAAAAAAATCTATTAGGGAATTTAATTACCTAAGTTTGCAATTGGCATTCACTTGGCATTCATTTTCAGAATATAATCTGTTGAACCTGTGATTTAATTATTCATCAAAGACTTAGTGAAAGTAATTGTTATTTTTACACAAAAATTAGATTTATAAATAGAAAACTAGATTTGCAAGTTGCATTTGGATGTTTAAGAAAAGCTAGTTCTTTTAATTTATAAGTTTAATAAATACAGTATTAATTTAAATCTAAGCAGCAGTAGGAAACTTTTCTCTGCATGAAAAACTCCCTTTCCAACATTAAAAATCCTCAACAGAAAACAGCGGGTGTTACAGCCCCACCAGAAGATTTGGCATTCCACACACTCCCATGCCTTTGCTTCTGTGGGTGCCTCGGCCTGGAATGCTCCTGACACACATAGACATCTGTGGTACCTGGCAAGATTTTACCTTTTCTAAAAGGTCCAGCTGAAACTCTGTGAAGAGGTCCTGCCTTGCCAAGTCAGAATCACACTTCGCTGCCTAGACCCATCCGTCTGTGGGGCCCAGGCCTCTCTTAGACCAGACCCTGGTAGGCTATTGTCTGGGACCTTCTCTCCCCTGGCTGCCATGTGAGAACAGAGCTGAATCCCAGCAAAAAGAAACAGGACTAATTCAGATGCCAAGGGTGTCCAGGGTGCTTCCATGGCCTGGCTCTCGGGGACATGGATTTCATGCTCTGTGCAGAAGGCAGCCTCCTGATAGGCACTGATACTTTCTATGGCTGGGTCCCCTGCCTCTCCTTGTGTTCTCCTCCCCAGACTTTGCTAGGAAGGGTGTAGTAAGAAGAATAATGCCCCCCAAAGATGTCCACATCCTAATCCTTGGAGCCTGTGTATATGTTACCTTACATGGCAAAGGGGAATTAAGGTTGTAGATGGAATTAAGGTTGATAATCAGCAGACTTTAAATGGGATCATCCTGGATCATCACCGGTGAGTTCAATGTAATCACAAGGGACCTTGAAAATGGAAGAGAGTCAGAGGGAAAGACCACCAGGGAAGACTGGTCGGTGAGATGGAACATTGCTGGCTTTGAAGGTGGAGGAAGGGGCCCACAAGCCAAGGAATGTGGGTGGTCTCTGGAAGCTGGTGCTGACACCTTGATTTTTAGTCCAGTGAGACCAATGTCTGACTTGTATCCTACAGAACTTTAAGAAAATGAATTTTGTTTATTTATTTATTTAAATTTATTTATTTATTTATTTATTTTTTTGGCTGCGTTGGGTCTCTGTTGCTGCGCATGGGCTTTTCTCTAGTTGCGGCGAGCAGGGGCTACTCTATGTTGCGGTGCACGGGCTTCTCATTGGGTGGCTTCTCCTGTTGCAGAGCACAGGCTCTCGGCACATGGGCTTCAGTAGTTGTGGCACTCAGGCTCAGTAGTTGTGGCTCACGGGCTCAGTAGTTGTGGCTTGTAGGCTCTAGAGTGCAGGCTCAGTAGTTGTGGCACACAGGCTTAGTTGCTCTGCGTCATGTGGGATCTTCCTGGACCAGGGCTCGAACCCATGTCCCCTGCATTGGCAGGTGGATTCTTAACCACTGCGCCACCAGGGAAGCCCTTGTTTATTCTTTAAGCTGCTACATTTATGGGAATTTGTTACAGCAACAACAGGAAGCTAATACACAGGGTCACCCACATGCTTTATTGCCTGAATCAGTGACATCTGTGCAATCACTTACCAGACCACAGATAGGAACCAAACAACCTTGACCCAAGCCTGGACTCTGACCCCCATAGGCCATGTTGACCTTGGGCCAGTCCAGGCTTCTCATCTGTGCCCTGTGGCAGTGCTGCCTCACCAGGCTGTGGGGAGCACAGTGAGTTAATGGAAGTAGAGCAAATGGGTGTAGAGAGAGGGCTTAGCTCAGCGCCAGCTGGTACCTAGTCCCCTGTGAATGGTTGCTGTCCTGGATGCGGTTGGCAAGGCCCTTCTTGCCCTGGTAAGTTATTGGAGAAACATTAAGTGGTGAGGTGACCTTAGGCCTGGGGGCCTGACTACTGCATCCTGAACTCATCTTGCTGACCTTTTTGGGGAAAGGCGCAGGCCTCGTCGTTGGTGGTCCTGGAGTGTTGGGGGCCCTTGGCCCTTCCTTCCTGTCCCCTGGCTTCTGATCTACCCTCTCTGCCCACAGGTCTCCTACTGATCCTCTCTTGGGCACCACAGTGGTGCCAGCTGCAGCTGCACAGGAGGGTTCTGTGATCCTCCTCACAGCCCTGTGAAGAGTTTATCGCCACACTCAGCGCCAGAGAGGCCTGGAGCACAAGGAAGGTCTGCAACCAGTCAGACCTGAGAGCTGTCTTCCTAATATACAGCTCAAGAAGCAAGGTACAAGGGGCCAGTGTACCCGAGTAAGAACGAGCAAAGCTGGTGCTAAAACCTTCTCTGGAACCCTGGCTTCTTGTCCCAGGTTAAAAAAATATCCACTGTGGCGAGTTCCCTGGCCGTCCAGTGGTTAGGACTCTGCGCTTCACTGCCGTGGGCCTGCGGTTCAATCCCTGGTCGGGGAACTAAGATCCCACAAGACACGGGAGGCGGCCAAAAACAAAAAAAATCCAGTATCATATTTATCAAATAATAAAATGGTATAGCAAGACATTAAAATATTTATATTAAAAAATCCATGCTTATAGTCCTTGTAAAAAATTAGGAAAAATATAAAGAAAAAAAATCACCCTAATTCTTCCACCGAGAAGACCACCTGGAACTCTAATTTTCTGCCTTCAGATTACACGATTTCCACCTTTGCCTCCCTAGCTGCTCTAGATTCGGTTCCTGCCGCCGCCGGCTCAGCAACAGCAGCGCAGCGGCCTGGGGAAAGTCGCCCAACCGGACGTACCCGTTCGCGCCACTCGTCACCTCCCCACCGCCGGCGGCAACGCGAGGCTCCCGGGGACTGGGAGCGGGGGTGGGTCCCGGGTGACCCGTAGAGAGTCGCGCTCGGCTCAGTACGCCCGGCCAGAGGGACGGAGGCGGGGCCGGGGGCTGGAGGCACCTCCCACCAGGAAGTTGGCGGCGGCCGAGCCAGCCCCAAGAGAAGGTGCGCGGCGGCCGCGCGACCCTGCGAGAGCTGGGCTCAGGCGCAGCGCGACCCCGCTGGCCGGGCGGGGCGCGCACGTGTGTATACGAGTGCGGGGGCCCGTCAGCGGCCCGGACTACAAGTTCCAGGGTGCCCAGCGGCGCGCCTGGGTTTTCTGGCCGCGCTGCCCGCTGGCTCCTAAGCAGGTCGCCGCGGGTTGGTACGCGTCACCTGGTTCCCGAGTAAATAAGGGAGAGACTCCCCGAGCACCGTAAATAGAGTCCAAGTGGGCGGGGAGCCGCCCCGCGCTGCCCGCTCATGTGTTTGCAGAGCCGAGTGTCCGGCCGCCTGGCACAGCTGCGCGCGGCGGGGCAGCTGCTCGGCGCCCGGCGCCCCTGGCCCGGCCCCTCGGCGGGTGCCACGCGGACCCGCAGCACTGTGTGCGGTCCCCCGGCGTCCCTGGGCGCGTACGACCCGCGCGCGCGGACCCCAGTGGGAGTTGGGGCTTGTGGGGCGGCGGCGGTGGGGCGGAGAGCCGGGGTGCGCACCTGGGCCCCCCTGGCCATGGCGGCGAAGGTGGACCTGAGCACCTCCACCGACTGGAAGGAGGCAAAATGTAAGTGTAAGCAGGAGGGGGGCGCGAGGGGCGAGGGCGGCCGTACGTGGGCCTTCTCCGGCTGGACAGCACCCCACCAGCAGCCTCGTCCACCCCAGAGAACTGGGGAAGTTAAGGTCCCATGTGCCCCGGTATGGACCCCCATTAACAGCCACGGCCCCCATGTGCCCAGCCCCATAAACTACTTAACCGCCCCGATCAGGTCCAGGTCCCCAGTGGGGGGCAGTGTGAGGAGGGTGGCCTCACGCCGTTGAAATGTGTTGCTGGGCACCTCCAGGGAGCATCCAAGACCTAGTACCTTAATCTGTTGTGCACGAGGGAAACTGAGGCCCAGTGTCAGAGCCAATAGGCCAAGGTCACTTGGAGTTTGCTTCAGGATCTGGCAGTAGGCTCTGAACTCCCCAGGTTTTGCATAGTATGGTTTCTCAAGGGGTGGCATTTTAGGCAGAGTGGCAGGGAATGGGCTGATGGGACAGCTCTGGGGCTGGCATCCCACCTGGTGCGATCAGATAGCCACAAGGAGTGGCTTCCCTGAGCAGGCCGGTTCCACTTCCCCCCACGCCTACCCGGGGGCCTGCCTCTCTAGGCACGTGGTTTGGTGCCCTTTTGCCCTTAACGTTGGCCTCTGGACACTTGTGAGCATTCTCTGCCTTATTCCTGGGGGACACAGGACAGAGGAGCTTAGGGGCAGGGCAGAGATGGGGCGTTGTGCCTATGAGAACAGTGACCCCCCCGCCGCCCCCTCCGCCCTCCCCCCCCACCCCCCATCCCCAGGAATCAAGCCATTTCCTCCCGCTCTGGGGCAGGGCATGAGTCCTGGTGGGCGTGAATCCCAGGGCTGGACTCTGGGCCCGAATAGAGCAGGTAAGGCAGGCAACCTGACCTGCAGAGCCCCAAATAGCCCCGGCTGCCTGTTCAGCTGCCCCTGCCCTTCAGGGCCTGCTCCCTGGGCTCTTGTGACCGTTCGGGCTGGATCCCCTTTCAAAAGAGCAGGGGCAGCCGCTCATTGGCTGGGCCCTTGTGGTGAAGTGGGTTCAGCCAATGGGGTTGGGAAGGCAGGCCTAGGGCGGGCTGTGGTTGGGGGCAAGGGGAAGGCATCCTCTTGGGATTGGAGGTAGAGTTCAAGATGATTTACCACTGTCATGAACTGCATTGCCTTCACTGGGATCTTAAAGCACCAGCAGGAAGCACTTGACTTTGCCCTGGGAACACAAGGAGTGCTTGTCAGCCCTTCAGCCCTGGCCCCAGAACACCGTTCAGGGTGGGGAGTGGGGGGGCTGGCCCCCTGGTACAGGGACTGTGCTCACAGGGAGCCCTGCTTTCCCTTCTCTGTCAGAGAACAGTAACCCAGGGTGGTGGGAAAGAGAGCTGGGGAGGCCAGGGGCCCAGGCACCTGTTCCTGGATCTGCCACTTTTTCTAGGACCCAGCTTTCCGCCCCTCCCATTCCTGGGTGCCACTGAAAACTTCCAGACCTCATGAAGCTGATGGGTCAGGGATTCCCAGGCTGCTCTCTGCTAGGAGCTGGGATTTCCATTCATTCAGTCCATGTTTATCGAGTGCCTTCTATGTAGCCAGCACTGTTGTGCTGGGGAGACAGGCAAGGACCCTGCCCTCACGGAGCTTAGGGGGAAGAAACAGTAGAGGGTGTGATCAAGGCAATGAGACAATGCCAGGTAGAGGTCAGTGCTGCAAAGAAGCCGTGGCAGCTGGGGCCGCCTGAGTGCCAGTGTCCAGTCAGGGGGCAGTGTGAGGAGGGTGGGCTTGCCCCAGGAACCCCAGCACTAGGTGTGAAGCCGCCCGCCCCCCAGCAGCCGTTAGGAGGTAGTTTGTGGGGGTGAGACACAGAGACATCTCTGTGTCTTAGTTACCAATTGCTGCATAATAACAGATTACCCAGACACTTGGTGGCTTAAAACAGCAAACATTTATATTATCTTACAGTCTCTGAGGCTCAGGAAGCTGGGAGTAGCTTAGCTGGGTGGTCAGGCTCAGGGTTTCTCAGGAGGGGACTTGGTTAGGACTTGGTTAGGGGTGGAGTGAGCCCTTCCCAGATGGCTCACTCCTGTGAAATGGCTGTTGCCCAAATGCCTCATCTGGCCCACATTCAAGGGGAGGGAAATTAGTTTCCACCTTTGGGAGGGAAGAGAATCAAAGAATTTGGGGCATATTTTTAAAACCGCCACACTGAGGGACTGCCTCAACTGGATTCTGCCTCTGATTGGGGTCCAAGCTTTGATCCTTTATTTATTTGGCCACGCTGCTCGGCTTGCAGGATCTCAGTTCCCCGACCAGGGATTGAACACGGGCCCCCAGCAGTGAAAGCGCCGAGTCCTAACCACTGGACGGCCAGGGAATTCCTACAATCAGTGTTCATTTACCTAAGTATAGTGCTGTGTAACAACTACTTTGATCAATAGGTAGGATATTGCCATTGCCCACAAGGTTCCTTTGAGCCCCTTTCCAGTCAGTACCCCTTACTGCTAATAATTTTTCTATCTATTCATTTTGTTTCTTCTTGAACTTCATATCACCAGAGGCATACACTGTGTCTGGTTCTTTTTATTAATATCTGTGTGATTCGTCCACATTATTGGGTGTACCGACAGTTTGCTCTTTTTTATTGCTGTGTAATATTCCATGGTGTGGATGTACTACAGTTTGTGCACCCAGTCTCCTGTTGATGGGCATTTGGTTTCCAGTTTGGGACTGTTGGGAATAAAGCTGTTGTGAATATCCTTGTACATGTCTTTGATGGACATGTGCTCATCTTTCTGTTGGGGGTATACCTACATAGGCCTCTAAATGCCTGTCTGTGCCTGAGATGATCCTCCCTCAAAGACTGGCACATAGTAACCAAACTCACAAGAGACTGATGTGTAGTTCAGAGGGTTGAGGTGCAGTTCACACTGGGGAAATGTAATAGCTGTGGGTCTGGAAACTCATGTGCACATGGGCAGGGCCTCCTGTCCCTGTGGAAAAGCCATGTGGAAGCCAATTCATAGTCTTAAGTTTGCTCAGCAGCAGGTGTTCTCAACTAGGGAGCTGGTTGAATGATTTTGGAAGCCGATCCCACTGCCCTGGGCAGGCTGGGCAAGCTTCCCTGCCAGGGGTGCGCCTACCCACTGAGGATGCCCTTCCCCGGGCGGTTGCTCAGTGTTCCAGTACAAATGTGGTGCTGAGTGCCTGCTCTGGGCCCCAGGTGCAGATGCCTCAGTCCATGGCCCAGTGAGTCCTCTGGACAGATAGCCAAATTCTGCCTGGGTTCTGCACATTCCTTTTTCCTGGGTTCAAGCTGACTGCCCACTTCTGTGGACCTGTTCTTTCTGTGGACCTATTCTTTCTCTAGGTAAGTAAATACCATCAGGCTGATCTTCCTGGCTAGGAGACATTCAGTCTTTTTGAGAGACCTCTGCTGTAGTTGATTTCACTGGCCAGGGGTTAATTTCTATAATTTAATTCCCTCAGTTCTGGAGTGTCTCATTACTACCCCCCCCCCCCCGCCAGGTTGTGCCTTTTCATCAGAAGACTGTGGAAACAGTCCTACTGTAAGGCAGTTGGGTGCGAGGGGACTTAAGTTCAGGCACTGAGGTATTTGGGGGCTTTACCACCACAGGAGGGGCCTGGCCTCCAGGAGAAGGGTACAGAACCTCCTTCTGACCTGCGGTAGGGGCAGAGCTGTGTGCTAAAAAAGAGAACGGGTATTAGTGTCATCAGACGTGGCAAGCCCTGGTACCACTGCTTCCATGCTCCCTGAGCCTCAGTTTCCTCATCTGTAACATGGGACCAACAGCACCCGATTTGTAGGTTGTGCTGGGATCACATTAGGAACCATTTTGTACACAGTGGCCAAAGGGTCCCCAGTGCCCCCCTCCCTTGTCACCCCCCAATGCCCCCCGTCCCTTGTTGCCCCTCGGGTCTATCTCCTCTCTCTGCCCTGTTCTGGCCATGGGGACACTGGGCTTATATAAACTTGTCTCCCCCATGGTCTCAAATGCTAGAACCCTGACCCTCAGGTCCTGAGCCCTGTTTCCTCTCCCTGGTAGCTCAGGATAGAGCTCATGTGTTCCAGCCTGTTTGCATGGGGCAGGGCAAAGACTGATTTCAACCCCTGTGGAATTTCATGCAGAGCGGATGATTTATCTGATTCGACTGCCGAACCAGAAAATTTCCCAGGCACACCTGGGAATTGGGTGGGCTTCTCCCACCTGTCTTCTGGGAAGCAGCCTTGGCACGTCCCGGTGCGGGCGGAGGCGAGGGGGTCTGGGAGAGCAGAAAAGCTCCAGCGTGCCTCCTGCCGTCTTCCCTTTGCTCGTGCCATAGGCTTTGATGAGCCCCTGCTCTTGGGGGACGGTGAGAGGTGATTAATGCCCCCACTGCCGTGTTCCCAGAGCCCAGCTGTTATCAGCCCTGCCCACCTGCCCTTCTCCAGAAGAGGAGCCTCCCTCCGTGCCAGCCTGCCCTCACCTTTCCGAACACCGTCTTGTGAAGTGCCATAAAGACACTTCTTTCAACACATCATTGAATTCCCGTTCGCCCGGTGCACTTTATGGTTCTGACTCAGCCTGCCTCCTCCAGCTTGGCTTTCGTGCCCGGGAGCAGCTGAAAGCTTCATCTGGGGTCAGACCTCCCCATCAAAATTTACTGCAAACATCCTTTTACAGCACCTGTCTCACTGAGCTGTGAAATACTCTCGCCTCTCCAAAAAAGAAAGAAAATCAAAACGTATGTTGTACATCTTTCATAAGAAAAATAAAACTCACTTGTGCTTTAAGTCGGCACCTGTCCTTCTGGCAGAGGGAGGTAGCGCGTGGTATAAATGCGTGGGGCATGTGCCCACCGTGAGGGTCCTGCTTCTCCTCTTCCCAGAGCAAGTGAGGAGGGCCTGGGAGCGGCCGCGATGATGATGAAGCTGAGGCTGTGAAGACAGCGCTCCGGTCCTCAGCTGGCTTCTCCTTTCCATAAATCAGAGAGCAGTGCAGCCCGTAGCTCCTCGGGGTCAGTCAGGCTGCAACCTTGTTCTGGAGATGAGTGAGGACACGGCACCCCACACACTGGCCTCGAGAGGTGTGCGCTTGGGGACCACAGGCTGGAAGGGCAGGCTGACAGGTGTCCCCAAGGTTGGCACCTTGTCAGCCGGTAGCTGAGCTGGAAGCTCTGACGGTCTTCCTTTGCCGTCTCCGGGAAGCAGAGTCGTGTTTGGTCTTTGCTGGAGAGAGAAGACTGCGCGGGCTGTGGGTCACTCAGAGCAGACCTTGGGTACTGGGGAGGACAGTGCAGGACAGAGCCCTGGGCTGGGTCCCGCCCTGGCTTCCTTTTGCTTGCCTGTGGCCGGGGCGATTGCTCTACTGATTTTGTAAAACAAGGTGGTGGCGTCTGCCAGATGGTGTCTGCTCGGGGACCTGAGCCATCCATCTCTGGTCATCCCAGACTAGTTCCGTGGGGTGCCTGGGGCCTGCCCCAGCCAGAGGGGACTCTGGTCTTGGGAGTCCTATGGGGTTGGTCTGGGCTTTGGCTGACCAGCCCCTCCAGTGTCACAGTACAGGCCTGCACTCTGGCCACAGGTCCAGCCCGCTCTGAGTACTGGCACTTGGGCATGCCAAGACCTCGGATGCAGCCTTTGGTCACAGTTGTGCAAGATGATAAATACGGGGACCCAAATAACTTAAAAAGCTCCTGCACCTACTTTGCCCCAAGTTGGAAAAATAATGTTTCCCCTCCCAAATTTTGTCTTGTTTTTGTTTGCTCTCTTTGGGCCTTCTTATTTCACACACAGGAAAGAGTGAGTATATCTGATGTGTATATTGCACTCGACAGCTTCCTCTGTGTTTTCGCAGCCAATCTTCTTGTTCACAGCAAGCTTGGGTGCCACGGAAGGCTGGCCTTGTCCCTATTCTAGAGATGAGAAAACTGAGGCTGAGAGGGTGAGCACCTTGCCCATGAACATGATGGTGGGAGGTCATGAGCCCAAACCTGGGGGGACCAAGGAGCAAGTGCAGAATCAAAACCCCAGCAGCGGCCAGGCCAAGGGCCAGCAAACGCCTCAGACAAGCCGGGGGAGGCTGCCAGAGCCTTGCTTTTGCTCCCCCGACCTCAGGGCTTTTGCACGCGTTGTTCCCTCCTCCCGGAAGACCCTGTTCTGTTAGCAAACTTGCCCGCAACCTTCAGGTCTCAGCTCCTTGGTTCATTGATTCATCCCACAGATGCCCAGGGACACTCACACATGCTTTATGCTGTGCCAGGTGCTGGGAATCCAACATAAACATGACATATCCCCATATGGCCAAGGTCAAGCAAAGCACAGATGGTAGGGGAGGCAGCTGCTCTGGGAGGGGGAGGGCAGTGAGGAGGGAACTGTAAAGGAAGACCAGGCAGGAGGCACAGCAGGTACAAGGGCCTTGAAGGAAACAGCTTGGCTGTTGGGGGAACTGAAAGGCTGAGGGGCTGTGGGCAGGTGAAGTGCAGTGGGGAGGGTAGCATGGGAGGAGGTTGGGAAAGAGGCAGGCTCTCCAAGCGCTGGCAAGGACTTGGAGTTTGAACTGAGCTTCACACAGAGAGACAGCTTCTATCTGACTTCTGTCCCTAATACCTCTGGGCTGCTGTGTTAGGAACAGACCATAGGGTGGACACGGAGTCAGCTGGCCGGCGGTGGGGGAGGCGCTTCCAGAGGGGTCTACGGAGCAATCAATGATGGAGGCTTAGCCCTGATGGGGGTAGCAGAAGGCACGGTGTCTGTGGTGTTGGGGGGATAAATCTAACAGCCTGCAGATGGATGGAAGAGGGAAGAGGAGAAAGGAAAGACCCTTGGTTTGGGGCTCCAGCAAAGTCTGGGGCCGTTCACTGAGAAGGAGGAAGGATAGAGAGGTCAGAAGTTCAGTTCTGCACCCAGAGAATTTGGGGATGAGCGCAGGCTGTGGGCCTTGGGGAGCAGATGCTCGGAAGAGGTGAGGGGCTGGAGGTGCAGCCTTGGGATCATGAGCGTTTTCGAATGCGTGGAACTGATGTGAAAACCCAGGGAGAGGGTGTAGATTAAGGAGGAGGGGAGGCAGCAAGGAGGCTGAGAAGGGGGGCCAGCGAGCAGCCTGGGATCAGAAGTTGGGGGTCCTGAGAAGAAAGAAGGGGTTGGGGGTGCTGAGCGTAGAGGGGAGGCCAGGAAGGGCCACTGCATAAGGACAAGTGGCCAGTGTGGTGCCTCTGACCTTGGCCTTGATGGAGAGGTGGGGTCGGGGGGAGGAGGAAGTGGAGACAGCAAGTGTAGACGGTGGAGTGGGGCAGAGAAACGAGGCCACAGCTACAGCGTGTGGAACGCGTGGTTGAAGGAGGGTTTTGTTTTAAAAGCCGGGGTACACCAGCAGGTGTTTGAGGGCAGGCAGGACAGTCCAGTGGAGAGGGAGCCGCAGGAGTGAGTCCTTGGGAAGTTGAGCTGGGCGGCCTCGGCTGGGAGGAAGGACCTTCGTGCCCAGTGACCTGAGGGAGGGAGAACGAGATATGGGCAGGTGTGGGAGGGTGATCCCGCCTTGGTGGGAGCTGGAGGCAGCATCCACTGGACGGACGGCCGGGAGGACGAGCGAGCGGAGGAGCCTTGGGAGAGGGAGAAGGGGAAGGGGGCACCCACTTCCAAAGGAGCAGCTGGAGGGGCCACCTGGGGAAGATGAAGAATTTAGAGGGATCCTCCGCTTGGTTGGTGGGAGTTTCTCGAGCGATTTGCAGCGATTTCTGGGGCAGACCAGGGAAACTGGGGGTACCTCTTCCAGGGAGCTGTCCCAGTCGCCCCTCTGCTTGGTCAGGCCCCAGACCTCACCTCGCCTCCCAGGTTTGGTGCATGGTGGGTGTTCAGTAAATATCTGTTAACTGACTGATCTGTATTCAGGCTGCCAGGGAGAGGCAGAGCCTGGATGGAGCCGAGCCTGTTCTTTGCTTGGTGGTACTGTCTGCCGGCAGCTGAGTGCTTTGTTTTGTGCCCAACTAAGCCTGTTCTGCTTCTTATTTAACGCAAGGGAGCTTTCTGTGCCCCCATTTTACAGAAGAAGACAAGCAAGGCTTGGAGAAGCACTTCAGTTCCTTCAAATACCAGCACCATCCCCCCACCGCCACCCCCCCCCCCAACACACAAAGAAAGGAGCGTTTAAAGTAGGAGCTCTTGGCCTGTTTCTCAGATCATGGGGAGGGCAGACCCTTGAGAAGGAGGCTGGGAAATGGGCTGTGAGCATCCAGGGACTCTAGTGACAGAGGGGACTGTCCACGCTGGGTACCATCCACGCTGGATACCCTTGCCTCTTAGAAAGAATGAGAATGGCACTGCTGTGGGGGGATTCTTAATCTCTACCTGGTGGAAGCATTTTTAATCTGATTTGGGTGCCCCTGGGATGAGGTGCCCCTGTCTCCCCTCAGCATCATTCTCCCCCTGTGCTTGCCTTCTGCCCCACACCCTGGATTGCACCCACCCAGAACCTCGAACATGCTGTTCCGGATGGTGGAACACCCTTCCCTACCCTGACTACCTCTCAGTCCTCTTCCCAGTCTCCGCTAAGCCTCCCTGGACTGGGGTTCCGGCTACCTCCTCTCCCTGTCCCCGAGCGTCCCTTCCATAGCACTTCTTGGAATTTGGCTTGCTTGCTTGATTGGATAAAGCCTGGTCAGCCTCTGTCTCCCCTGCTGCATTATAAATTCACAAGGGCCAGGACCACGTCTGCGTTGCTGGGGATTGGATCCCCAGCACCACGTGTAGGACCTGCGTGTGATGGGTGTTTAGGGAAGGGGGTGGGAAGTGGCTGCCGGAGAGTGTGGTTCTATCTTGAGCTAGAGTTGGTGTAAGCAGATTCAAGGTGTAACGAGCTTTTTGTAATAATTCCCTACAGTGTTGAGCTGGACTGTGAACGGGGCCCTTTCCAGGCTCCTCGGGCATCTTGAGGAACAGAGGCTTGGATGGACTGACTTTGGCAGAGCAAAGGCACATGTGGGGGACCCACCTGTCTCTTGAATATCTGTCCGTCTCTGCCTTTCCACAGAAGGCTCCAGCAGGCAGACCCTACCTCTCCCCCTACCCCCTCTAATTGCCCTCCTACTTCTGCACATTTTCTGATGCTTTTTGGGTTCCTTGACTGTGGTCTTTCCTCTTTGTTGTCTCCTCCTCCCCTGGTGGTCACTGGGGGCTGCTCCATCTGGGGAGTGTGGGGTGGAGGAGGACAAGGCTGGGCTGAGAGCCCGGCTGCCCTGGTGGTCTCAGGCCGGCAGGGGGAGCCCACGAGCCGCGAGCCTGGACTGCTGCTCTGGAGAGAGGCTCCCCTGCCTGGGGCCACCCAAAGGGAAAACCAGGCCCAGCAGGGGAACCAGCCTGGGTGGACCCAGAATCTGTGAGTGGATGGGGGGCCTGGCTTCCCACTCACTAGCTGTATGACCACGGGTGGCTTCCTGACCTTCCTGAGCCAGTTTCTTTATCTGTAAAATGGGGACAATTCCAGCCACTCCCTTGATTCATGACTCACCCCAGCGGGCATCTCTCCGCGGGGAGCCCTCTGCCAATGCAGGGGGTTTGTCACAAATGGACACCAGACCTGCTTGGTTCTGTGGCTCTTTGAGGAGCACGGGTGTCCTGGTCCCCTGTGTCCTGCTGCCTACAAATAACGACGATGATGATGTAACTGATTCAGTGCCGCCGACCTGCCTGGCCTTAGCATATATGAGTAAGCTTGAAATTAGTCTGCAAGGGCTGTCTTGAAGATACTAGGGACCCAGAGATGTGGACGCAACTGGAAAGTGGCAGAGTTGAATTCTGAACTCAGGTCTGTGGTGCCTGAGAGACACCCTCCACCTCCATGGGCCTCAATTTCCCCTCCTAACAAAGAGGGCACAGCAAGATCTTCTAGGGGACCCTCCTTCCGCGCCTCTCCCTGTGTGCTTGCCGGAAGGATGGGCATGCAGGGCTGCTTTGCATTCTTGGACGAGGCGAGCAGCCCCGTGAGGATAGGAGACCTTTGGATGGTGGGGAGGCCCCCTGGACTGCTCCTCCCCCTGCCCGCCTGACTCTCCTGCCCACCCCAACCCGCCCATGCAGCGTTTCTGAAGGGCCTGAGTGACAAGCAGCGGGAGGAACATTACTTCTGCCGGGACTTCGTCAGGCTGAAGAGGATCCCGACGTGGAAGGAGGCGGCTAAAGGTAGGCCCTGTGCTGGGGGGCCCAGCTGTCCGGGTGGTGTGTGGCCCTTTCAGGTCCATATCTTGGTTTGTTTGTTTGTTTTGTGGTACGCGGGCCTCTCACCGTTGTGGCCTCTCCCGTTGCGGAGCACAGGCTCCGGACGTGCAGGCTCAGCGGCCATGGCTCACCGGCCCAGCCGCTCTGCGGCATGTGGGATCCTCCCGGACCGGGGCACGAACCCGCGTCCCCTGCATCGGCAGGCGGACTCCCAACCACTGTACCACCAGGGAAGCCCCAGACGCCTTCTTGTTGAGTTGGCCACGTTCGGTCCTGGTTACCGATCGCTGTCCTTCCTGCAAGGGAAGTGGAAATGCCATCCACCTCTGAGTGCTGGAGGATACAGAGGTGGGTTTGGGGACCGTG
>RJWK010055289.1:0-14776 GCA_004363435.1 Platanista minor
ATATCTGTTTCCTGGCTGCCTATTAAATACAAAAACAAATAAATCGGTTCTTTATATGACCGAGCAGATCTGTGTATTCAATTAAATATTCCCAGCGTGCTGGAGGTCCTGCCTTCACTGAGGGCATCGTTTTCTCCTTTGTACCTAAACTAGTAAGTGCTTAGTTGTTTTTTGTTTTTTTGTTTTTTTTTAAACAAGTGAGACAAAGTGCTGTCTTAAGTTTATGAGAAGGAAGGGATTGTTTCTTTGGGTTGAGCCACTATGTTGACTGCCTATCCATTCACGTCTGTATAAAGCAGGGTGGTAGAAACTGGCCTGAGAAATAGAATATGGCATTTTTTAGAAGCAAGGGGGTAGCAGGGGATAAAGAAGATAAGCCCAGTTCTTGGCAAGAGAGGGAAAGGTAGTTTGAGGGTTTTCACCTTGAAGGCTTTTCAAGCACAATTCTTGGCTCCAGTGTTGCCTCTGAAATGTCTCGGTTGCACGTTAAATTTCTTTTGCAGGACGTTTTATCTTTGCATACGTTGATAGCCAGGGTATAAAAATTAAGACTGTTTAGGCAAATATCCCTTAAAGATCAGAACCCTCAAATGGTATACACAGTATTCATTTGTATAATGTCTCTCTTGCTTGCTCTCTGATATTTTCATCAGCAAATGGGACCGTTAACCTTTAGGTGCCACCCTCTCCTCAGTAAAACACCCATTAACTTCAAAGTTCCCCTGCCGCATCTCCTGAAGAACATCACGGCACCTAGAACTCCTCCGCTGTTCACAGCCAAGCCAACTGGACCCCAGGCCGAATAGGGCTCTCTTCCTTTAGCATTTCTTCTGCTAAGAAGATGATTTGAAACATGTCTGGGAAGTCTTCGGGGTTTGCTTCTCTTAAAAACATTCAGATTTGGGACTTCACTTTTGGTTTACGGGGCTGCTAGTGTGCCCTCCCTGCCAGGCCAGCATCCTGCCGCTCCCGCCTCTGCCCCCCCCCACCCCGCCCCGCCCCCGGATGTGAAAATAGAGGCTGCTCTGTCTATTTCATCAGGTCCTCAGGCTGTGCAGTTCCTTTCTGGAAAACAGGAAAAAAATCCAAGATTTGTGTGGGGAATTAAGAAGAAAGAAAACCCCTATTATCCTCTGAATCTGTAGAAAGGAAGAATATTCAGTAATTGAGATCTGTTTCATTTCTAGTTGCTGTTAATCCCCTTCTACTAATAGAGGAAAAGTATTCTGTGGAATAAAGACAATAAACCAGATGTATTTGGACTTGTAAATGTCCACAGTTCTTTGACCATCTGTTTCGAGGGGCCCTCCTTACCCAGATGGAGATTGATTGCATGGAAGCCTCCAAGCGCAGACGCTGTAAATAATTTTCTAGTTGACAAAAGGAGTTTTTACTTCTAGGACCTAGACAAGTAGATGAGAGCCAGGGTGACAGGGAATGAGCTGAGCTGGAGGCCAGCCCAGGGTTCTGCTGAGACCGGAGACTGATTAGTAAAGGGAGCCATTGCCAGGATTGCGCTCATCCCAGGAACGAGCCCTCACGTGAAGCACAGACGAAGTGCCTTCTCTTTGCCCCTCACTGTTCTCTCTGTGTGTTTCCCTTGGGTAGGGGGATGACCTGAAATCCGGCCGAGTGGACCACAGAGCAGGTGGTGCTCTAAGAGCTGGTGGGGAAAGATGCGGATGAGGCCAGAGAAGCTAGGAGTGGAAGCTGCCCCTGCAGGAAGGGGCATGGTGAAGACTCCGTATTCTGGGGTCACATGTGGAGCTGGGGGTGGGGACACAGGAGGGAACCCGAACCCACAAATATCAACAAGCATAGAGCACTCTAGTCCAAACCGTAGTAAGTGCAGGCGAAAGGCAAAGCAGTGCGGTAAATCAGGGACTGTGTATTTTACGGAGAAGCACTGATATATGCCATCAATTTGGAGACCCTGTTAGAATCTTTTTTGTCCCCCCTCTGCACCCAGCGCTGTGGCCACAGAGCCTTAAATAAGCCTGAGAAAAGTGTTTCAATGTTATCTTTCCGTTTGGTTCAAGTGACAGTCTCCCGAAAAATTCTGAGCTGGGAAAAGTCTTACTGGGAAAACAGCATCGCAGCCTTTTCCCAGAAGGGGAACCCACCGCTTCTTAGTGGTGTTTTTAGGTCCCTTCCTTTCCAAGAGTTGTTCCAAGAGCTGTTCCCTGGGATGAAAGGATCTGGCCCGGGAGCAGTGGTCCTCATGTCTGGGGTCCGTGTTGAAACCCCCCTAAACGAGGGTCTCCAGGCAGAGCCCAGGCCTTGCCCCGGGATGCCAGGCGCTCATCAGAGTCTGAGACGGGCCGGCCTGAAGGAAGCCAAGGCGGCAGGGGCAGGGGAGCAGAGGGCTGTGGAGGGCCAGTAGCCCCTGGACCAAAAGCCGCTTCCTGAGGGCCCCGCACTCGCACCCAGCACCTGCCCTGTGCTGAGCTGGGTGTTCTGCTCCTCTAGGCACCTGACACCTTAACCCCGAGGCCTGCTTCCACGGGGCCCCCGGAAAGAGACTTGAAACGTGACAAGTTTCCTTTGAAGAAAAAGAGAAGAGTGTCCGGGCACTGGGGAGAGGGAGCCCCAGGGAGAGGAGCCCATCCCAGGGGGCCCGCGGGGCAGGGGCGCTGGGCAGGGTGTCCCGTGAGGGCTGGAGGGTGTCTCGGGTTCCCTTCGCCGGGGCTGGAGAGAGGGCACACGAGTGGGTCTGGGCGAGCGTTTGGGTGGATCGTAGTTCACGCTGGCCGTCACTTGGGGAGGGGAACGTAACCCCGGGAGATGCAGAGGAAGCCAAGGAACCCACGTGCGGACAAGAAGGGACTTGGCTGTGAACATCGAAGGAGGCCCGTCTGATGGGAAAGGGAGTCTGATCAGGAAGTGTCCAGGATTCCCTGGACTGAGGAGAGGGAAAAGTACAAAAACAAAAACAAAATAAAGAAGGAAATCTCCATTTCTAAATGGAATTTTTCCAAAGATCCTGTATTTAGTGCTTCTGTCCAGGTGGATGGTGATGTATACGCGGCTGTGCACACATAACGTAAGCTTCAAATTGATCATGAAAATTCCTCCCCCTTTTGGCTTAGAATCGAGTTAGGATCCACAGGAAAGAGGCGTGATCTCGGGATGGTTGGGCCCTTTTCGAGGAATCAGCCCCAATAGATTGATGGGTCTGTGTGGTTTCAGAGGCTGCTCGTTTGCCTGGAGGAGTCCATTTACATTCACAACATTAAAGACATGAAGCTTTTGAAGACCATCCTGGATATTCCTCCAAACCCGACAGGTGAGCCCCAGCCCGGACCAGGTGCCCCCAAATCTCGTGTCCGGGTGCTCCTTTGCACCAGCTGTGTTTCCACCCAAATTGAAAACCCGATGCAGCGTTTGTCCTTCGTTGCTTTATAAATCTTCGTGGTGTTTGCCTTGAAGCTTTGTCTTTACGGCGGCAGATTCAGATTATGTTAGGCCTTGCGTCCTGCGGGAGGGCCGTGCGACCTTCCCTGCAGCCTGGGAGAAACTCCATTCCCCTGGGACCCGTTCTCAGCAAACGTGTCAGAGCATTTAGGCAGACACGTAGGAGATGTCCTGCATCTGACGTTGCAAGGTGCTCACCCCGACTTATCTTTGCTGGTTGTTCAGCATAGAGCAGACGTCATAATCAGAAGTGGGTTCTGCCTGACCGGGCGACAGACAATCCAAACCGAACAGCAACGTGTTTTCTTCCGTTGCAGACAACTCTCTCTACGTGGGTGATATGCTAGGAGGTTGGACTGTATTAAATTCTCAGATGTAACACTGTTTAATACATTTTCCTGATTTAAGAATGGGAGCAGCTGGGATTGGTCAGGTTGAAATGGCAGACGATGACATTCTGTGAATCCCTGGCGGCAGAAGTAAACGAAAAGGAAGTTGTGTGGTGGGACAGAAGCCACCACACCATAACAGTTTGCGGATCTAATGATTCAGGGCAGTATTTGTAAATCTCACTCCAGCTTAGTATCGTTAAATGATTGCTTCAGTTCACCGCGGTTTTCTAATTCGTTGACTTTCACCGAATTTCAAGATCCCTGTGGCCCGACCTCAGTCACCTAGACTCTTTGAGCCTCAGTTTCCTCACCTGTAAAATGGAATAGCAACCCCCGTCTCACAGGGGTGGCGTCTGTGGCAGTGACCTGCTCACGGCCTGCTGGGCAGTAATTCCTTCTCTGGCCTCATTTCCTTCTCTCCATCTGAGTTATACAGATGGCCCTTGCTGTTGACTTGAGTGCTTTAAAATTTCAGCCCTGACAAAACGGTACCGTATTTGAAAAGATCACAGCCATTGAGGCCGTTAGAAAGCTCTGTGGGGGAACAACTTTAAAGCCTGTTTCGCAAGTGGAGGGTGGGTAAGTGAAGGAACCGTGGCCGGGGACGGGGGTGGGGGGTTAGTTTCGTTTTGTGCTGTTTTTCAGGAATGAGAGGTTGAACTAACCTGGAAAAGTGTTTATTGCAGGCGTGCTACGGGCCCGGGACCATAGTAGGCACTGTAGGTACAGACCACACACCAGGAACCCCAAACCCTTGGGACATGGTGCACAAGTGCCCTGGCGTCTTTGGAAGGTTTGGGACCCAGGGGGTGACAGCTGAAAGGAAGATGTGCTCTTCTGACAGGGCGAGGGAGGTGAGTGGGGTCTGAGCAGAACCCACCGGAGCCGCGGGCCTGGGCTGGACCCTGGTGGCTTTGGACAGGGGACATCTCAGGGGGGCAGGAGACATGCCGGGTGGGCAGGGACATTCCAGGCAGGCAGGGGACATTCCAGGTGGGCAGGGGACATCTCAGGGGGGCAGGGGACATCCCAGGTGGGCAGTGGACAGGCCAGGTGGGCAGAAAGCTCACAAGCTGCCTGTGACTCTCCGTTTCTTTGAAAGGAGGGGAGCCGGGCACCGTCAGCGGCCTTTTGAGCGGGCGTCCCACGGGTCAGGGCAGCCGTCAGCCCCTCTCACGCCTGCAGTCACACCCTCAGCTGCTCAGCCCAGGGGATGGTGCTGCCTGCCTTCAGGGCCAAACCTGTTCCCCCTGCGAAAAGCCCGTCTCTTCTTAACTTTGAGCAAATGCAGCCATTTGTCTTGGCTCCGAAAACACACTGATGGCCTCAGTTTTGCAGTTTAAACAGGGAGCAAAAGGAGGTTTGCAGGTGTAGGGCCATTTGTGCTTCCTGTGAGGACGTGCGCGCCTCACAGAGGGAATCGTTCTATCTCAAGACAACTTAGAAATGTTGGGAGGTGTCCTCAGGTAAACATTACCAGTGGGCTGGGGGAGAGATTTAGCCTTTCCTTCTGAAAGACCAGGGATGGGTTGAAAGACCAAAACGTGTGTCTTATTACACCTTTGACGTTCTTTGGAGAGAGAAGCCAAGACGGCTTCAAATGCTGACATTTATAATCATCCTCTCAGCTTCCCCTGAGCTCTTCCTACTTCAGTAAAATGGGGATGATCCTTTTTACCCCACAGAGTTATTATGGGGAGGACTCCCCGAGGGTGGGGAGGGGGTGAGAGCGAAGTCCCATCTGCTGGGCACACGAGGCTCGGCCAGGCTCGCCCGCCGGCCGGTTCCATGCATCATGTCCATCTTCATCCAGGAGGGCAGGCTCGGGACAGGTCAGAGTTTCCCTGCAGTGACATGACCTGTCCCTCGCTCAAGGAGTCCCAGCAGACTCTGAGAGTCCAAAACCACGTAGATAAGATCCTCAGAGGCCAAGAGTCTCCTTCATTTGTTCCCACCCTCTCATGTATTTTCTGAACAAAAAACTGTAAGATGGAAACTCTGGCCCTTGATTTGATGAATCTTCATGGGTACACGGGGAGATGGGGCCTCTTGGCTGACTGGCTCAGCCACACGAATTCTGAATGTCTTTTGACTTTGTGAACTACGAATACGTGATATACACAGAGTCCTGTCATTGCTTCACGCTCAGTACCGGCCGCGGCTGTAAATTTCCTTCCTTCTGTCTGTTTGTGTCATGCCCATTCCTGTTGTGTCAAAGACTGCAGGCTGCTTCCTTTAAAGGGTTTGGCCAGACGGGGCTCGAAGTTAATTTCCTGCTAGCACAGCAGTCTGTACCCTGAGCAGCTGAAGGTGGAAATCTCCATAAAAAAATCCGCCAACGGCAGAACTTGGGGATGCTGTCGGTCTTAAAGGCTTTCACAGAACATTGGGGGAGCAGTCTACACCACACAGCCATGTGTGTAGTGGGACAGAGTAGCCGTTTATTCCCCAGCGAGCACTCTTTCTGAAAATGTAATGCAGGTGGGGTATAAATGGTAGCATAGAGCATGTGTAAGTACAGAGACAATTTCTCTCCTTTCTATTTTTAAAAACTGGAAAGCATATTCCATTAATCAACCCAGAGGGAACTGCATTTTATAAATCACTGTTAACTTGCTTTAATTTTGACATATAATACTATAAATACCAAGGTAAGAATGACTTAGAATCACAGGACTTCCTTCTAATTCCAGCCGATGGTACCATTGGTTCTTGAATGGAAATCAGGCATTTTTCTTCTCCAGCTGCAGGATTACAGCCAAACCATTTCAGTGGAATTATAGCTGACCATGATTTATGAAAGTGTGTGTCAAGTCTGAAGTCCAAAAGCCACATCAAAACCTAACTCCTTATATTTAAAAAAAAAAGAAAAAGGCCAGAAGAAAATATACTCAAATATTGAGCATAGTGAAAAGCCTCTGGGTTTTAGAATTATGGGTGCTTTTTCTTTCTTCCTTTCTTTATATTTTCTGGGCTCTACAAATTTTTTATACTATCACTTTTATAAAATAATATCGAAGAAAAGGCTGGGACTTCCCCAGTAGCACAGTGGTTAAGAATCCACCTGCCAATGCAGAGGACACGGGTTCGAGCCCTGGTCCAGGAAGATCCCACATGTCACGGAGCAACTAAGCCCGTGCGCCACAGCTACTGAGCCTGTGCTCTAGAGCCCGCGTGCCACAACTACTGAAGCCCGCGCGCCTAGAGCCCACGTTCCATAACAAGAGAAGCCACCGCAATGAGAAGCCCGTGCACCGCAACGAAGAGTAGCCCCCACTCACTGCAACTAGAGAACAACCCGCGCATAGCAACAAAGACCCGATGCAGCCAAAAATAAATACATACATACATACATACATACATTTATTTATTTAAAAAAAGGAAAAAAAGAAAAGTCTCATTTCCCTTCCTATAAAGGGTTTCAGGGGACACTTGTGACAGAAACAGAAGGCGAGTAGAGCGGGAATATCTAAGCCTATAGCAAAGTCTTCCTACTTTCCTTTTCCTTGGGGGCTTCATGAGAAATAAAGTGCATTCTTAGAGCTGGGTGGATTTGTCTGAGAATTGGACCACAGGAAGCCAAAGGAGCTCATGTTCAGCATTTCTGGGGACCATCATTAAGTTGCAAAGATTGGTACGCACGGCCCCTTGGCTACATTCAGGTGGGCTGGCCGAGGTGCGAGCCCGAGGCAGAGCTGTCAGGTGCGTGGTTACATGGCAGGGTGTACCTGCCGTCGCCACCATCCTTGGTCCCTTCTTGTCAGACTCTCGTGTCAACTCACTCTCCATTAGGTGCTACAGGAAGTTCCATGTTAGCTGAAGAAGTTTAAGCTTCCTTCCTTTCTGGAAATATTTACATTTTAATATACAACTCTGAAGGTCACCTCACACCTATTAGAATGGCTATTATCAAAAAGACAAGAGACAAGTGTTGGCAAGGGTGTGGAGAAAAGGGAGCCTGCGTGCACTTTTGGTGGGAATGTAAATTGGTGCCACCACTGTGGAGAACAGTATGGAGGATCCTCAAAAAACTAAAAACTGACCTACCTTATGATTAAGCAATCCCACTTCTGGGTATTTATCCAAAGAAAATGGAGACACTAACTCAAAAAGATATCTGCAGCCCATTGTTCATTGCAGCAATATTTACAACAGGCAAGACATGGGAACAACCTAAGTGTCCATCGATGGATGAGTGGATAAAGAAGGTGTGGCATACAGATATAGTGGAATACTACTCAGCCATAAAAGAGGATGAAATCTTGCCACTGTAATGACGTGGATGGACCTTGAGGGCATCACACTACGTGAATTCAGTCAGGCAGAGAAAGACAAGTACCATGTGATCTCACCTATATGTGGACTCTTCAAACAGAACAAACAAGCTCACAGATGCAGAGGACAGACTGGTGGTTACCAGAGGCTGGGGGTCCGGGGGAAGAGAGGTGTGAAATGGTTGAACGGGGTCAAAAGGTACAAACTTCCAGTTAAGAAATAAGTCATGGGGGTGTAACATTCAGCAAAACTGAGAAGGCATGAGTGGTCTCTTCTAAGGCCGGGTGACCCTGTACAGGCAAGAGGGCTGCAGGGAGCCTGCCCGGACAGGGCGCTGGACTGTCACCCTCCTCCGACAGCTGCCTGGCAGGTGATAAGGGCCCAGCCTGGTGGGTCCTCGGCAAAGCCTGAGCAGGAGGTTGGACCTTGGTTCCCATTCTCGACGTTTGCTTTTGTTTAAACCTCTGCTCTGCCCCCAACAGATGAGGGTCAGGTCCATTTTAGCCTGATCTGAAGTTTCTCTTATGCTTTTACAAGAAACCCATTTAACAGACTAACTTGTAACAAAGCTACCTTTTCTATTTAAAAAGGGCCTCTCTTGCCTGATCTCGAAGTTCCTATTCTGGTAATGCTTCTGGCTCGGGTAATTCCGTGAATTCACTTCTATCACGTACACCCCTATGAATGGAAACCATTGTTGTGAAAATCCTTTCCTTAAATGCTATTAGGATCCTCCCCCACCCCTCCAATCCCCGTGTAAATAAAAATGGCTTAGGTTTGGTTCAGTGGTTTGACTTGGTGTTTACTCTTCCAGAATATTGTTGAAGCCTTTTAAATCCAACATGTCCTGTTTCTTTCGTTTGTCCCGACGGCAGACACACCGTCTTCACTGCCCTCAAGTGAATTTCCCCTCTAGAGGCACCCATTTCCCTTATCGAGGCAGGACATTTGGCTCTGAAACAATTTCTAAATAGGTCCTCCCCTCAAGCCACCCAGCCTCCCCAGCCTCCAGTTTGAAATGACATTTAATCACCTGCAGAAAGGCCACCACAAGCTGCCCTTTATTTCAGTTAGGAGCTTGTGGCCCAGAGGGTAACGGAATTGGAAGACAAGGAGATGTTACTTCAGGGCCCTGGAGCACAGTGCGAAGAAGAACGTTTAAAATAGTCTAACTTCCGACCTCTCAGCTGTGGCGAGGACACGCTCAGTGTCCAATCACGAGGTCGTCCCGGGACTTTACTTGATCAGGGTCCTGGGATTAGAAGAATCAACTGGGAGTCGAGGTCTGCAGGGCCGCTCCTCCCCCCTCGCCAGCAGGTGGCGCTGTGGTCGAGCCGTGTCCAGATGTCCTTCCCGGGCGTGGACGCCGGCTTTTCACGTGCGGTTTGCTCTCCGCCAGGTCTGTGTGCCCTGTCCATCAACCATTCCAATTCCTACGTGGCCTATCCCGGGAGCCGGACGACAGGCGAGATCGTGCTCTACGACGGACACGCCCTGGTAAGTTGGCGGTGACCCCGGCCGGCGCGGCCCCTGCCTGGCCGCGTGGTCAGTTTCAGGTGGCCTGGGGGCGAGGTGCAGAGGCACGAGCAGCTCCGGCCACAGCTGTGGGGTGTGGACGGGAAGGCCACACCTTTTGCCCTCATCGCCATCCGTCCACGTAGCCACAGGGCAGCCTGCCAGGCCCGGACAGACGCCGTGGCAGCTGGGGGCCATCGCGGGGTTGAGTGCGTCCTGCCGGGCCGTGGCGCGGCCTGCGACAGCGTGCAGCCGTGTCCCACGTCCTGCCCGCTGATCTCCGAGCTTCACAGAGCGGGCAGGATTGCTGCAGGAAGCCGGGCCCTTAGAGCCGCATCACGGAGAGCACAGTCACATCACCGCACTGGCCACACGGCTGGTCGCCCATCTCCCCGAGGGCAGGAAAAGGGACAGAAACGCAGCAGCATCTAGATACACCGGGAAGCGACGTGCAGCTTCTATGCATACGGCCTGGTGGAAAGAGGGAAGCAGGGAACCCAGCAGACGAGGGAGGGTGTCTCGGAAGGAAAGAGGAGAGAGAGACGAAAAGCGTCCTCCCTCTGCCCCAACATCAACCTCCGTTTTCCTTTTCGCCAACAGAAGACAGTCTGCACCATTGCTGCCCACGAGGGGGCGCTGGCCGCCATTGCCTTCAACGCCTCGGGCTCCAGACTGGCCAGCGCCTCCGAGAAAGTGAGTTCCTCGCCTCCTGGGGGGGGGGGGGGGGGGGGGGGGGGGGGGGGTGGGGTGGGGGGTGGGGTCCCGGGGCCCCAAAGAGCTGGTGGAAGGGGCCTGGTGACCCCAGCGCTCAGACCTCACTCCGGAGGGAGGCCTTCCGGCCCCTGCATGAGGCGCTGCATTTATTAACTCGGCCGACCATGAGACTCTGCTGTGCAGGACACAAGCCGCTTTGCCCAGAACCTTGTGGTCTGATTAAGAAACGTGCGTGCCCATCATCACAGATACGGAGAGATGCCGCGTTCCATAAACACAGTAGAAACAAAATGCTTGGCCGTTCGGCAGGAGAGACTGACATCTTCTGTCTGGAATAACCAGGGAAGGTGATCGAGTTGAATTTCAGATGCCACGAAAAACATGTGTATTTCTGACGGGCAGAGATTGAATGTCTGAGGGGGCCAGAGCAGACTGAAGGAGCACGCCAGCGCCTTGGGCTCGGGTGGGGAGGGGCAGGGGGACGGAGGCTGTTCAACTCACCTTCCAAGAATGGTTTATACAGCACACATACAGAAAAGCCTCTGTGCACAGCCCTCTGTGCTTCCTCTCCTGAGACAGATGCTCAAAACCTATCAAACAAGCTCATCTCTAAAGGGACATGTCTGCGTGAAGCTGTTCACGGTACGAAATGCCTACCTGCTTTCTGTTCCAGGGCACTGTCATCCGGGTGTTCTCGGTTCCCGATGGGCAAAAGCTCTATGAGTTTCGGAGAGGCATGAAAAGGTCTGTGCTCATCGTAAAAACCCACTGTAGAGTACGCACAGGGGTCCTGCAGTGGACGGCTGGCAGCCGTCTGGGGAGAGGAGAGAGGGGCTGTGTGCGCCCCTCTCCCCGCCCGGGAGGAGGGATGATGGTCCTTTCTCAGGTGACTGACTAGAGGCCCCGCTGAGCACTCAGAACACCTGAGAGCTGAGAGGGCTTTGTGACCTGGGCCTCCAGCCTGGGGAGCCCTTTCTTGACGCGCCCAAGGGCAGCCTGTCGCAGAGAAATGAGACAGGCGAGGGAGTCGCAGCCCAAAAGTAACTGCTGATCCTCCTCCCGCGGAATAGAAAAGTGTGATTGTCTGGGTCCTATCCGCTGTAGGGCTCACAGTCGGAAGACTTCCAACGTGACGGGAAGGGGCGATGCTTGGTTTCTTCTCACCTGAGAAGCGACCCAGTGTGACTCTTTCCGATGTTAACTTCAAAGTATGAATGATACAGTGTTGAAGGGGTTTTAGAAAACACAGGCAGACCCCGGAGATAGTGTGGGTCCCATCCCAGACCACCGCAGTAAAGCCAGTATCACAGTAAAGCGTGTCACGCACATTTCTTGGTTTCCTCGTACCTATGAGAGTGATGTTTACGCTATCCTGCAGTCTGTTAAGTGTGCGATGATGGCATGAGTCTAAAAAAAAAAAGGTACACGCCTTAATTTTAAAAATGCTCTATTGCTAAACAGTGCTGACCATCATCCGAGCCTTCAGCAAGTCGTAATCTGTTTGCAGTCATCACACCAAAGATCGCTGATCACAGGTCACCATGACAAATAGAATAATCATGAAAAAGCTTGAAAAATGTTGAGGATGATCAAAACGTGACACAGAGACACGAAGCGAGCAAAGGCTCTGGGGAAAATGGCACCGATGGACTTGCTCAAGGCAGGGCTGCCACACACCTTCAGTTTGTAAAAAAAAATGCAGTATCTGCGAAGCATCATAAAGCGAAGCCCAATAAAATGAGGTCTGCCTGTGCTCAAACTCTTTGGGATACATTTAGGTTTTCTTACGTATATAGGTGAAGCTGATTTTTGTACTCTCAGGCTGTTACCCTCGTTCCCCGGGCTCACCCATCCCTTTGTGGCTGTGTTTCCAGGTACGTGACGATCAGCTCTCTGGCTTTCAGTATGGACTCGCAACTCCTCTGTGCTTCAAGCAACACGGAGACCGTGCACATCTTCAAGCTGGAGCACCTCGCCAACAGGTAGGACACGAAACGCTCGTTACACTAAAGGAGTCAGATCCTGGTTGTCCGGCCAGAGCACATGACTTCTTCTCTCTGTCAATGTCACGGACTTGGCTTTACTTGTTCTGTCCCCACCAAGTGGGGAGTGAGTGTCAGCAAAGACTAGGTGATGTGAGCTGGGGTCGCCCTCCTGAGTTTGCAGCCCGGCTCTGCCCCGCGTGAGTGGTGAGACCTCGGGCAGGTGATCTAATCTGTCTGTACTTCTGTTTCCTCATCTGCCAAACCTAAAATATTAATGATCATATATGCATCTTAGGCCTGTTGTGAGTGCCTGGACTGAAGGCACGCAGTGTAGTGCTGGGCACGGAGTAAACCCTAGAGAGTGTTTGCTGGCTCGCTACAAATACCGTGATGCACAGGCCAACCTCGTGTTGTCGCTTCGAGCTTTGTTGTGCTTCACAGATACTGCGTTTTTTACAAACTGAAAGGTTTGTGGCAGCCCTGCCTTGAGCAAGTCCATCGGTGCCATTTTCCCCAGAGCCTTTGCTCGCTTCGTGCCTCTGTGTCACGTTTTGATCATCCTCAACATTTTTCAAGCTTTTTCATGGTTATTCTATTTGTCGTGGTGACCTGTGATCAGTGATCTTTGATGTTACCATTGCAAAAAGATTACGACTCACTGAAGGCTCACATGATGTTCAGAATTAAGGTATGCACATTTTTTTTTTTTAATCAAATTGAGTTTATTTGAGATGGGGCTCAGATATGAATCTCTGTAATCTGGCTCCAAGTACTGTACTTTGTTTTTTGGCCATGCTGTGAGGCATTGCAGGACCTTAGTTCCCCGACCAGGGATTGAACCCATGCCCCCTGCAACGGAAGCATGGAGTCCTAACCACTGGACCGCCAGGGAAGTCCCGCACGTTGTTTTTTAGACATCATGGCACTGCACGCTTACTAGACTGCAGGATAGTGTAAACATCACTTTTATACGCATGTGTGCGACACACGCTTTATCGCTGCGATCTGGAGCTGACCCCGCAGTGTCTCCGGGGTCTGCATGTATTCGTCACCCCCAGCACTGAGGGCCTGGCAGATCCTTCCAGGGCCGCTGCTGTGCCCGTGAGAGGAGAGGAGTGGGGTCGACAGCATAAAGCATGTGCTGGGCTGCAGCCAGGGGTGTGCGTATCTGTTTCCTGTTGCTGCTGCAACAGATCATCACAAACTTCATGGCGTAAAGCAGCACGCGTTCACGGCCCCATGGTGCTGCCAGTCAGGGTCGGCCGCCCCGGGTGGCAAGGGCTCGGTCTGCACTCAGGGTCGCGAGGCTGCAGTGCAGGTGTTGCCCGCTGTCTGCCTGAGCTCAGAGTCCTCCCCGTTCCGGGTCGTCCTGGTCATCGGCAGGAATGCAGGCCCTCGCGTTGCAGCAGCGAAGCCCCTGCCCCCGCGATGGCCTCCAGCTCCTTGTCCCGCCTCACGCGGCCTTCAAACCAGCAAGGTGGCGCCGATTCCTTCTCAAGCTCCTGATTTCTCTGAATTTCCCTCCTGCCTCTGGGCAGAGCAAAGCCCTCTGCTCTTAAGGCCCGTGCGATTGGCTAAAGCTGTCTGGATCATCCCCCCACCCCGGCAGTCACCTGGGCCGTACGACGTGACACAGTCACGGGGCTGCGGTCTCCTCGCTGGCACAGGCTCTGGGGACCAGGCCGTGGCACCCTGGGGCCCCTCCTAGGGACTCCACCTGCTGTCGTGCGGGCACCAGTGCAGGTGCACAGGTGTGCCGCCCCTGTTTCTCCCGGGAAAGCGGTGAAGGGTCTCCTCCACCTAGGCCTCGGCCGTGGCAGTGTCACGTCACCCAGCCTGCCCCTGGGGCCCACACCCTGCCCCGTGCAGCCCAGGACACGGCTCACACCTTCCTAGGGGGCCTTCAGACACCGCGTGTCTCCTGACACCTCCCTCTAGGGTCACTATAGGAAATGGAAACGTGAAGTGTTAGCGATTAGCTCAGGGACACCCAGAAAACGGTGGTGGCCTCGGCAGCACGGCCGCTTGTCCGGGTCCCGAGCTTCTCGGTCCGTGGAGCCTCCCGACACTCTCCGGCCCTTGGTTGCCCATGCGCTTCCAGAAGGCAGGCGGGCTGGGAGCCTCACGACTGAGGGAACGGGTTCAGAGAAGTTCAGCGTCTCGCCTGGAGCCGGCCTCTGTCTCCAAACCCAGGGTCCACGTGAAAGTGCCGCATTTCACACCCGCCGGGCGGCAACTCCAGCGACAGCTTAAATCCGTGTCCCAAGTGTGGCCTCCTCTGCTGAGCCTCACCTGGTACCAGGAGAGACAGGCTCCGCCCCCAGAGTGGGACTTCCACGGGAAGACCACTTCCACCTGCTCAGGGAGATACAGAACCCGTCCTCCGTTGTGTGTGTCTGCTTGTCTGTGTGTGTGTGTGTGTGTGTGTCTCTGTTGTGTCTGTGTGTGTCTGTCTCTGTGTCTGTGTGTGTGTGTGTGTGT
>RJWK010055290.1:0-14771 GCA_004363435.1 Platanista minor
AAGACTAGGGTTTCCCTGGTGGCGCAGTGGTTGAGAGTCCACCTGCCGATGCAGGGGACGTGGGTTCGTGCCCCGGTCCGGGAAGATCCCACATGCCGCAGAGTGGCTGGGCCCGTGAGCCATGGCCACTGAGCCTGTGTGTCCGGAGCCTGTGCTCCGCAGCGGGAGAGGCCACAACAGTGAAAGGCCCGTGTACCGCAAAAAAATAAAAATAAAAATAAAGACTATTACAAGAGACAAAGAAGGACACTACATAATGATCAAGGGATCAATCCAAGAAGTTATAACAATTGTAAATATTCATGCACCCAACACGGGACTACCTCAATACATAAGGCAATGCTAACAGCCATAAAAGGGGAAATCAAGAGTAACACAATCATAGTAGGGGACTTTAACACCCCACTTTCACCAATGCACAGATCACCCAACATGAAAATAAATAAGGAAACACAAGCTTTAAATGATACATTAAAAAAGATGGATTGATATTAATTGATATTTATAGAACATTCCATCCAAAAACAACAGAATACACTTTCTTCTCAAGAACTCGTGGAACATTGTCTAGGATAGATCATATCTTGGGTCACAAATAAAGCCTTGGTAAATGTAAGAAAACTGAAATTGTATCAAGTATCTTTTCTGACCACAACGCTATGAGACTAGTTATCAATTACAGGAAAAAAAAACTGTAAAAAATACAAACACATGGAACCTACACAATACGCTACTAAATAACCAAGAGATCACTGAAGAAATCAAGGAGGAAATCAGAAAATACCTAGAAACATATGACACTGAAAACACGACAACCCAAAACCTATGGGATGCAGCAAAAGCAGTTCTAAGAGGGAAGTTTACAGCAATAAAATCTTACCTCAAGAAACAAGAAACATCTCAAATAAACAACCTAAACTTACACCTAAAGCAATTAGAGACAGGAGAAAAAAAAAAAACCCCAAGTTAGCAGAAGGAAAGAAATCATAAAGAACAGATCAAAATAAATGAAAAAAAAATGAAGGAAACAATAGCAAAGATCAATAAAACTAAAAGCTGGTTCTTTGAGAAGATAAACAATATTGATAAACCATTAGCCAGACTCACCAAGAAAAAAAGTGAGAAGACTCATATCAATAGAATTAGAACTGAATAAGGAGAAGTAACAACTGATACTGCAGAAACACAAAGGATCATGAGAGATTACTAGAAGCAATTATATGACAATAAAATGGACATCCTGGAAGAAATGGAACCTTCTGAGACTGAACCAGGAAGAAATAGAAAATATAAACAGACCAACCACAAGTACTGAAATTGAGATTGTGATTAAAAATCTTCCAGCAAACAAAAGCCCAGGATCAGATGGCTTCAGAGGCGAATTCTATCAAACACTTAGAGAAGAGTTAACACCTATCCTTCTCAAACAAATCCAAAATATATCAGAGGGAGGAACACTCCCAAACTCATTCTATGAGGCCACCATCACCCTGATACCAAAACCAGACAAAGATGTCACAAAGAAAGAAAACTACAGGCCAATATCACTGATGAACATAGATGCAAAAATGCTCAACAAAATACTAGCAAACAGAATCCAACAGCACATTATAAGGATCATACACCATGGTCAAAGGCGGTTTATCCCAGGAATGCAAGGATTCTTCAATATGCGCAAATCAATCAATGTGACAAACCATATTAACAAATTGAAGGAGAAAAATCATATGATCACCTCAATAGATGCAGAAAAAGCTTTTGACAAAATTCAACACCCATTTATGATAAAAAACCCTCCAGAAAGTAGGCATGGAGGGAACTTACCTCAACATAATAAAGGCCATATATGACAAACCCACAGCCAACATTGTTCTCAATGGTGAAAACCTGAAAACATTTCTTCTACGATCAGGAGCAAGACAAGGTTGCCCACTCTCACCACAGTTATTCAACATAGTTTTGGAAGTTTTAGCCACAGCCATCAGAGAAGAAAAAGAAATGAAAGGAATCCAAATCAGAAAAGAAGAAGTAAAGCTTTCACTGTTTGCAGATGACATGATACTACACATAGAGAATCCTAAAGAGGTTACCAGAAAACTACTAGAGCTAATCAAAGAATATGGTAAAGTAGCAGGATACAAAATTAATGCACAGAAATCTCTGGCATTCCTATACACTAATGATGAAGAATCTGAAAGAGAAATTAAGGAAACACTCCCATTTACCACTGCAACAAAAAGAATAAAATACCTAGGAATAAACCTACCTAAGGAGACAAAAGACCTGTATGCAGAAAACTATAAGACAGTGATGAAAGAAATTAAAGATGATACAAACAGATGGAGAGATATACCACGTTCTTCTATTGGAAGAATCAACATTGTGAAAATGACTATACTACCCAAAGCAATGTACAGATTCAATGCAATCCCTATCAAACTACCAAGGGCATTCTTCACAGAACTAGAACAAAAAATTTCACAATTTGTATGGAAACACAAAAGACGCTGAATATACAAAGCAATCTTGAGAAAGAAAAACAGAGCTGGAGGAATCAGGCTCCCGGTCTTCAGACTATACTACAAAGCTACAGTAATCAAGACAGTATGTACTGGCACAAAAACAGAAATATAGATCAATGGAACAGGATAGAAAGCCCAGAGATAAACCCACGCACACATGGTCACCTTATTTTGGATAAAGGAGGCAAGAATATACAATGGAGAAAAGACTGCCTCTTCAATAAGGGGTGCTGGGTAAACTGGACAGCTACATGTAAAAGAATGAAATTAGAACACTCCCTAACACCATACACAAAAATAAACTCAAAATGGAATAAAGACCTAAATGTAAGTCCAGACACTATCAAATTCTAAGAGGAAAACATAGGCAGAACACTATGACATAAATCACAGTAAGATCCTTTTTGACCCACCTCCTAGAGGGTGGGAAATAAAAACAAAAATAAACAAATGGGACCTAATGAAACTTCAAAGCTTTTGCACAGCAAAGGAAAACATAAACAACATGAAAAGACAACCCTCAGAATGGGAGAAAATATTTGCCAATGAAGCAACTGACAAAGGATTAATCTCCAAATTTACAAGCAGCTCATGTAGCTCAATATCAAAAAAACAGACAACCCAATCCCAAAATGGGCAGAAGACCTAAATAGACATTTCTTCAAAGAAGATATACAACTTGCCAACAAACACATGAAAGGATGCGCAACATCACTAATCATTAGAGAAATGTAAATCAAAACTACAATGAGGTATCACCTCACACCAGTCAGAATGGCCATCATCAAAAAAATCTACATATAATTAATGCTGGAGAGGGTGTGGAGAAAAGATAACCCTCTTGCACTGTTGGTGGGAATGTAAACTGATACAGCCACTATTGAGAACAGTATGGATGTCCCTTAAAAAACTAAAAATAGAACTACCATGCAACCCAGCAATCCCACTCCTGGGCATATACCCTGAGAAAACCATAATTCAAAAAGAGTCATGTACCAAAAGGTTCATTGCAGCTCTATTTACAATAGCCAGGACGTGGAAGCAACCTAAGTGTCCATCAAGAGATGAATGGATAAAGAAGATGTGGCACATATATACAATGGAATATTACTCAGCCATAAAAAGAAACGAAATTGAGTTATTTGTAGTGAGGTGGATGGACCTAGAGTCTGTCATACAGAGTGAAGTAAGTCAGAAAGAGAAAAACAAATACCGTATGCTAACACATATATATATGGAATCTGAAAACAAATGGTTCTGAAAATCCTGGGGGCAGGACAGTCATAAATACACAGACGTGGATAATGGACTTGAGAACACGGGGAGGGGGAAGGGTAAGTTGGGTTGAAGTGAGAGAGTGGCATGGACATATATACACTACCAAATGTAAAACAGATAGTGGGAAGCAGTTGCATAGCACAGGGAGATCAGCTCGGTGCTTTGTGAGCCCCTAGAGGGATGGGATAGGGAAGGCGACGCAAGAGGGAGGAAATATGGGGATATATGTATATGTATAGCTGATTCAGTTTGTTATAAAGCATAGAGTAACACAGCATTGTAGAGCAATTATACTCCAATAAAGATGTTAAAAAAAAAAAAGTTGTAATCAGCTAAAAAAAAAAATCTTTGGTGAAATCACCCAGGCAGTGATCATTTGACCTCAAGTTTCCAATTAGCATTGTGCAGGGGAAACATAACCTACAACTAGTACACAAAACAATATTGACCTGTTCTGGGAAAATAAGTCCATGACTAGATTCATATGAGACACTGAATGGTCCAGGTTATGAATGAATCTAATCCAGAGGTGAACCAACTTTTGCTGAAATATTTTAGTAAATATTTTAGACTTTGTGGGGCACACAGGTCTCAGCTGCAGCTACTCAACTCTGCATTTGTAGCATGAAAGAACCCATAGACAATTCATAAATGAATAGTGTGGTAGTGTCTCAATAAACCTGTATTTATAAAAGGAGGCAATGAGCCAAATTTGGCCTGTGCTGTGTAGTTTGTCCATCCCTGAGCTTGCCCATTCTTCCAATACTTTGTTATAAGAAAGAGAAAAAAATAGACCATGATAGTTACTAAGTATCCTGAGCTAGCTACTTGAGATTAGTTATCTCATTTATTCCTCATGGCAGTCTGTAAAGCATATAGTATTATCCCATTTCATGGATGAATTAAGTAAACTTCAAACTCTCTTAAGTGGCTTGATAAGACCACGTAAGCAACAAGTCATAAACCTTTGATTTCAAGGTGACTTCAAAACTCATTCTTCCTTCACTAAAATGCACCATCTTCACTTTGCTGTCTACTGAAACTTTGTTGTGAGATATGTAAATTGTGCAAGTTTAAAGATTTCTTTTATCAGTCAGGAGAGGCCTGGCTGTGCTGTTGTCATAAACTCAGTCATCCCAAGTATCTTAATTGCCACTGTGGGCTATGAAAGGATGTTGAGACCTTCAGGCCAGGCAGTCATGTTTTGGTGATTCTGAGGGTTTAGTCATTTCCCAGAAAGAGCAGAGAGAGTAGGCTGGGTGAAGATAGGGTGGTTCTCACTTATTCTATTTGTTCATTGCAGGTCAGCAGAGGCCCTGCTTTACATTGTCCTCACTCTGAGACCCAGATGGAGGGAGACCCAACCCACTGGAGTATCACTGGGACCTGTGCCAGGGGGGTGGGAATAAAGCAGATGATGCATACATTGTATTGGTGTCTTCCCAGACTCAGTACACATTAGTTCTGCTCACTCCATTGGCTAAAGTAAGTCAGATGGTTTTATCTGACTTCAAGGGGACATGTAGCCTGCTATGTCCCAGGATGAAGAAAACTATAAGTATTAATGTAAGTGAATAGCACTGATGACTACCAAGATTTTAGTAGCAAAATTAAGATTTTTGCTAAGTAGATTAAATGTCAAAAGTTTTTATATCTGAAACTGTGCCAATGTGTGTGGGAGAAAGCGGAGGTCCAAACGCCTTCAGAACATATTAATGTTAATATCACCTTATGTGTTAATTACAGAAACACTCTTTTCTGGCTCATTTACTCCATTGTGTATTTGGATTCCGAGTACCTTCTCTGAACATTTTGCAGTGGGAAATGAAGGCATTCTACAAAGTATCACAATATTATTTAATATCTTGTGGATTCTCAAATCAAGGTTTACAGAAAATTTAGGAATGCTAGAAGTTACACTTAACATGACAATAAATATTGTCAGTTTTTCTACATGGAAAACAGCATGAAAATAATACAGCCAATTTGGAAACTAATGACAATTAGGAAACTGGAATATGGGTAAACTTGTCTCTTTGTATGTATTTGATACAAAGTCAGATTCTGTCCTCAATGACCCTTATACAATTTTCACCAACAGAACTGGGTCCTTTTTTACTATGTGTAAACATACCTGATGCTATAGGACCTCAACCCCAAGGACATGAGTGACCGCTAGACAACTAGAGAGTAATTTGCAAGGGCTCTAATGCCATGACCTTTTCTCACTGGCTGCCACCCACAGGGGGCTGTTTGCATATTATGAGACATGGCTACATCACAACCATGGCCACTGGATGGCTAAAGGCTTCCAAGGCTTCAGGGCTCATGCTGATCTCTGTGCCCCTTCTCTCTCGTGTCTCTTAACACTTAGGAGGGGATGGTCGGGGATACTGAAGACAACAGGGCTTCTTGCCTCCGTCCAGAAGCTGAAAAGGAAAGGACTACATTCTGGGGTTCATGTTTTAGCATGATGGTGTTACGTGCACTAATGTCACATTCCCACCTCTTGAGCTTCTCTTTGTACAGGTCAGTAATGGTGAAGGGATCCAGTGTATTCAATGGGGGAAGACGTCTGCAATGATTCCAAGTTGAGTCTATCCGTCTCCCCGCTACTGTGGCACAGTATGTACCACGGTAGATGTGGACCCAGGGTGTTGGTCAGAGATTGTGAAATCTTTTAAAATCAACGGTACTTTTGACTAAGGAGTTGTTTAGTTTTTTTAGGAAGGTTAAATGTCTTCTAGTCAGTTTGAGAATCCTAGTAAATGAGTTAAGCTTATTGCCTTGGACATATTCTTGATCCTTAGGCAATTTCATTGTCTGTCTTTTATTTTCTGTCAATGTAGTAGAGAAAAGTCCATGGAAATCTGTCTTACTGTAACATTAAAAGGCTAAGTAAACAAATTTTAGTTAATCTTCTGTTGTTTCTTGGCCAAAAAATAATAATCCCGAAAATCATAGCACCATAAGAAATGCCATGTTGGGTCAGACAGACCAGTGGTGCAGCCAGACAGCATCTTATCCTTGCCTGTGATTCTAACCAATATTTTTTGAGGAGAGTGTAGGGTAATCACCCTTATTAAGTCAATCTCAAATGTACTGACATTTTTTTAACGTAAGAAGGCTTTCATTAGTATCTACTTCTTCTGAAATCCCTTTATGGATACATAAAAGTGGAAAGAGCTTTATCTGAATTCTCCTGAATGGGACTTCCCTGGCGGTCCACTGGTTAAGACTCCGTGCTTCCACTGCGGGTTATGTGTGTAGGGGCACGGGTTTGATCCCTTGTTGGGGAACTAAGATCCCACATGCCGCATGGCATGGTTGAAAAATAAATAAACATAAAAATATTAAATTCTCCTGAAATATTTTTTCATTTTATCATAAGCCATTATCTTTTACAAGATAAAACTTACCTGAGCTCTAATACTCTTGGAAAAAGAAAGAAGGGTCTTTTGGGTTGGGAAGGCGATATTGTATTTTCTCTAGGTTCATGCCTCCGCCTTCTTCCCCTGGTCTGTGCCCTGGGGGGCTGACCTTTATAAACTACATCAACGACCCTTGCTTACCTTCCGACTTCTGTTAGGTTCTAGCCAATGGGAGGCACTGACAGGAAATCAGAGTGTAGGAAGAGAAAAAGGTGGAAGGATTTATTTCCCTTGCTCCCTCTCTCTGTGGTCTGAGGTTGGTGTGGGCTCTATTTCTCTATCAAAGGCCACAGCTCCTGCTGGACAGCCCTCTCTACAGCATCAGATCTCACTGAGTTCCAGCAGCTGCTCCCACAGCTTCCCTCTTTAGTTCCAGGCTAAAGTTCCCTCTGTTACTTGTCCCTTGGTGCTTCATCAACCCGGCTTTGTTACTCTTAACAATAACCTTTTGCAAATAGTCGCTTTCATTAGCTCTCTCCAACTGCCGTTTTCAAATGAGCCATCTGTTCCCTGCTAGGTTCCTGACTGATACAGGATACTTTGTACCTTTTGTCTGGATGCTCTGTTGCTTCTGGTGGTTTCAGAGAGACAGAGTGACTCTCATGGAGCTAGAATGGCCTTATATCCTAAGGACTGATTTTGTTGGGTTCCACAAAGAATTTGGTGGTGGGAACAATTGATAGGGTTTTGTTCTCCTCTGTACCTTTGGAAGAAACATATATAGTACCTTCCTAGATGCCAAAGAGGAAGTTGAACTGAATATACCTGTGGACAGTTTCCTATTGCTGCTGTAACAAACTACCACAAACTTAAGTTACTTAAAACAACATGAACCTATCTACAAAACAGAAACAGACACACTTTTGGTTGCCAAGGGGGAGTGGGGGAGGGACAGGGATGGACTGGAAGTTTGGGGTTGGTAGATGCAAACTATTACATTTATTTGTTTGTTTTTATTTAAAATTTTTAAAAAATTTTTTGATTGCACTTCACTTTATTGCACTTTGCAGATATTGTGGGGTTTATTAAACATCTTTATTGGAGTATAATTGCTTTACCATGGTATGTTAGTTTCTGCTTTATAACAAAGTGAATCAGCTATACATATACATATATCCCCATATCCCCTCCCTCTTGCATCTCCCCCCCACCCTCCCTATCCCACACCCAGGTGGTCACAAAGCACCGAGCTGATCTCCCTGTGCTAATGCGGGCCTCTCACTGTTGTGGCCTCTCCCGTTGCAGAGCACAGGCTCCAGATACACAGGCTCAGCGACCACGGCTCACGGGCCTAGCCGCTCCGTGGCATGTGGGATCCTCCCAGACCGGGGCATAAACCTGCGTTCCCCACGTCAGCAGGCGGACTCTCAACCACTGCGCCACCAGAGAAGCCCTGTCTGTGTCTTTATGCCTGTCCTGCCCCCAGGTTCTTCAGAACCATTTTTTTTTTCAGATTCCATATACACGTCTTAGCATATGGTATTTGTTTTTCTCTTTCTGACTTACTTCACTCTGTATGACAAACTCTAGGTCCATCCACCTCACTACAAACAACTCAATTTTGTTTCTTTTTATGGCTGAGTAATATTCCACTGTATATATGTGCCATATTTTCTTTATCCATTCATCTGTCAATGGACACTTAGGTTGCTTCCATGTCTTCACTATCGTAAATAGAGCTGCAATGAACATTGTGGTACATGATTCTTTTTGAATTCTGATTTTCTCAGGGTATATGCCCAGCAGTGGGATTGCTGGGTCGCATGGTAGTTCTATTTTTAGTTTTTAAGGAGCCTCCATACTGTTCTCCGTAGTGGCTGTATCAATTTACATTCCCACCAACAGTGCACGAGGGTTGTCTTTTCTCCACACCCTCTCCAGCATTTATTGTTTGTAGAGTTTTTGATGATGGCCATTCTGACCGGTGTGAGGTGATACCTCATGGTAGTTTTGATTTGCATTTCTCTAATGATTAGTGTTGTTGAGCATCCTTTCATGTGTTTGTTGCCAATCTGTGGATCTTCTTTGGAGAAATGTCTATTTAGGTCTTCTGCCCATCTTTGGATTGGGTTGTTTTTTGATATTGAGCTGCATGAGCTGCTCGTAAATTCTGGAGATTAATCTTTGTCAGTTGCTTTGTTTGCAAATATTTTCTCCCATTCTGAGGGTTGCCTTTTGGTCTTGTTTATGGTTTCTTTTGCTGTGCAAAAGCTTTTAACTTTCATTAGGTCCCATTTGTTTATTTTTGTTCTTATTTCCCTTTCTCTTGGAGCTGGGTCCAAAGGGATCTTGCTGTGATTTATGTCAGTGAGTGTTCTTCCCATGTTTTCCTCTAAGAGTTTTATAGTGTCCGATCTTACATTTAGGTCTTTAATCGATTTTGAGTTTATTTTTGTGTATGGTGCTAGGGAGAGTTCTAATTTCATCCTTTAACATGTAGCTGTCCATCTTCCCCAGCACCACTTATTGAAGAGGCTGTCTTTTCTCCATTGTATATTCTTGCCTCCTTTATCCAAAATATGGTGACCATATGTGCATGGGTTTATCTCTGGGCTTTCTAGCCTGTTCCATTAATCTATATTTTTGTTTCTGTGACAGTGTTTTGATTACTGTAGCTCTGTAGTATAGTCTGAAGTCCAGGGGCCTGATTCCTCCAGCTCCGTTTTTCTCTCTCAAGATTGCTTTGGGTATTCAGGGTCTTCTGTGTTTCCATACAAATTGTGAAATTTTTTGTTCTAGTTCTGTGAAAAATGCCATTGGTTGTTGGATAGGGATTGCATTGAATCTGTAGATTGCTTTGGATAGTATAGTCATTTTCACAATGTTGATTCTTCCAACCAAGATAATAGTATATCTCTCCATCTGTTTGTATCATCTTTAATTTCTTTCATTAGTGTCTTATAGCTTACTGCATACAGGTCTTTTGTCTCCTAGGTAGGTTTTTTCCTAGGTATTTTATTCTTATTGTTGCAGTGGTAAATGGGAGTGTTTCCTTAATTTCTCTTTCAGATTCTTCATCATTAGTGTATAGGAATGCCAGAGATTTCTCTGCATTAATTTTGTATCCTGCTACTTTACCAAATTCATTGATTAGCTCTAGTAGTTTTCTGGTAGCATATTTAGGATTCTCTTTGTATAGTACCATGTCATCTGTAAACAGTGACAGTTTTACTTCTTCTTTTCCGATTTGGATTCCTTTTATTTCTTTTTCTACTCTAATGGCTGTGGCTAAAACTTCCAAAACTATGTTGAATAATAGTGTTGAGAGGGGGCAACCTTGTCTTGCTCCTGATCTTAGAGGAAATGGCTTCAGTTTTTCACCATTGAGAACGGTGTTGGCTGTGGGTTTGTCATATATGGCCTTTATTATTTTGAGGTAAGTTCCCTCCATGCCTACTTTCTGGAGGGCTTTTATCATTAATGGGTGTAGAATTTTGTCAGAAGCTTTTTCTGCATCTATTGAGATGATCTTATGTTTTTATACTTCAATTTGTTGCTATGGTTTATCACGTGGATTGATTTGCATATACTGAAGAATCCTTGCATTCCTGAGATAAAACCCCCTTGATCATGGTGTATGATCCTTTTAATGTACTGTTGGATTCTGTTTGCTAGTATTTTGTTGAGGATTTTTTGCATCTATGTTCATCAGTGATATTGGCCTGTAGTTTTCTTTCTTTGTGACATCTGTCTGGTTTTGGTATCTGGATGATGGTGGCCTCATAGAGTGAGTTTGGGAGTGTTCCTCCTTCTGCTATACTTTGGAAGAGTTTGAGAAGGATAGGTGTTAGCTCTTCTCTAAATGTTTGATAGAATTTGCCTGTGAAGCCATCTGATCCTGGGCTTTTGTTTGTTGGAAGATTTTTAATCACATTCTCAATTTCAGTGCTTATGTTTGGTCTGTTTATATTTTCTATTTCTTCCTGGTTCAGTCTCAGAAGGTTGTGCTTTTCTAAGAAACTGTCCATTTCTTCCAAGTTGTCCATTTTATTGACATATTGTTCCTTGTAGTAATCTCTCATGATCCTTTGTGTTTCTGCAGTGTCAGTTGTTACTTCTCCTTTTTCATTTCTAATTCTACTGATTTGAGTCTTCTCCCTTTTTTTCTTGATGAGTCTGGCTAATGGTTTATCAATTTTGTTTATCTTCTCAAAGAACCAGCTTTTAGTTTTATTGATCTTTGCTACTGTTTCCTTCATTTCTTTTTCATTGATTTCTGATCATCTGTTCTTTATGATTTCTTTCCTTTGGCTAACTTTGGAGTTTTTTTGTTCTCCTGTCTCTAATCACTTTAGGTTTAAGGTTACGTTGTTTATTTGAGATGTTCCTTGTTTTTTTTTTTTTTGCGGTACGTGGGCCTCTCACTGTTGTGGCCTCTCCCGTTGCGGAGCACAGGCTCTGGATGCACAGGCTCAGCAGCCATGGCTCACGGGCCCAGCTGCTCCGCGGCATGTGGGATCTTCCTGGACCGGGGCACGAACCCACACCCCCTGCATTGGCAGGTGGACTCTCAACCACTGCGCCACCAGGGAAGCCCTGTTTATTGTTTCTTGGGGTTGGATTGTATTGCTATAAACTTGACTCTTAGAACTGCTTTTGCTGCATTCCATAGGTTTTGGGTTGTCGTGTTTTCATCATCATTTATTTCTAGGTTGTTTTTTATTTCCTCTTTGATTTCTTCAGTGAGCCCTTGGTTATTTAGTAGTGTATTCTCTAGGTTTCATGTGTTTGTATTTTTTCCATTTTTTTTTTTTCTGTAATCGATATCTAGTCTCATAGCGTTGTGGTCGGAAAAGATACTTGATATGAGTTCGATTTTCTTAAATTTACCAAGGTTTGATTTGTGACCCAAGATATGATCCATCCTGGAGAATGTTCCATGAGCACTTGAGAGAACAGTGTATTCTGTTGTTTTTGGATGGAATGTCCTATAAATATCAACTGATTCCATCTTGTTTAATGTATCATTTAAAGCCTGTGTTTCCTTACTTATTTTCATTTTGGATGATCTCTCCATTGGTGAAAGTGAGATGTTAAAGTCCCCTACTATGATTGTGTTACTGCTGATTTCCCCTCTTATGGCTGTTACCATTTGTCTTATGTATTGAGGTGCTCCTCTATTGGGTGCATAAGTATTTACAATTGTAATATCTTCTTGGATTGATCCCTTGATTATTATGTAGTGTCCTTCTTTGTCTCTTGTGATAGCCTTTATTTTACAGTCTAATTTGTCTGACAGGAGAATTACTACTCCAGCTTTCTTTTGATTTCTATTTGCATGGAATATCTTTTTCCATCCCCTCACTTTCAGTCTGTATGTGTCCCTAGGTCTGAAGTGGGTCTCTTGTAGACAGCATATATATGGGTCTTGTTTATGTATCCATTCAGCCAGTCTATGTCTTTGGGTTGGAGCATTTAATCCATTTACATTTAAGGTAATTATCGATATGTATGTTCCTATTACCATTTTCTTCATTGTTTTGGGTTTGTTATTTTAGGTCTTTTCCTTCTCTTGTGTTTCCTGCCTAGAAAAGTTCCTTTACTATTTGTTGTAAAGGTGGTTTGCTGATGCTGAATTCTCTTAGCTTTTGCTTGTCTGTTAATGTTTTAATTTCTCTGTCAAATCTGAATGAGATCGTTGCTGGTAGAGTAAACTTGGTTGTAGATTTTTTCCCTTCATCACTTTTTATTTGTCCTGCCACTTCCTTCTGGCTTGCAGGGTTTCTGCTGAAAACTCAGCTGTTAACTTTATGGGGATTCCCTTGTATGTTATTTGTTGTTTTCCCCTTGCTGCTTTTAATAATTTTCCTTTGTATTTAATTTTTGATAGTTTGATTAATGTGTGTCTTGGTGTGTTTTTCCTTGGATTTATCCTGTATGGGACTCTCTGAGCTTCCTGGACTTGATTAACTATTTCCTTTCCCATATTAGGGAAGTTTTCAACTATAATCTCTTCAAATATTTTCTCAGTCCCTTTTTCTCTTCTTCTTCTGGGACCCCTATAATTCGAATGTTGGTGCGTTTAATGCTGTCCCAGAGGTCTCTGAGACTGTCCTCAATTCTTTTCATTCTTTTTTTCTTTATTCTGCTCTATGGTAGTTATTTCCAGTATTTTATATTCCAGGTCACTTATCTGTTCTTGTGCCTCAGTTATTCTGCTATTGATTCCTTCTAGAGAAATTTTAATTTCATTTACTTTGTTATTCATCATTGTTTGTTTGCTCTTTAGTTCTTCTAGGTCCTTCTTAAACGTTTCTTGTATTTTCTCCATTCTATTTCCAAGATTTTGGATCATCTTTACTATCATTATTCTGAATTCTTTTTCAGGCAGACAGCCTAAATTTCCTCTGTATTTGTTTGGTCCGGTGGGTTTTTGCCTTGCTTCTTCATCTGCTGTGTGTTTCTCTGTCTTCTCATTTTGCTTAACTTACTGCGTTTGGGGTCTGTTTTTTGCAGGCTGTAGGTTCATAGTTCCCATTGTTTTTGGTGTCTGCCCCCAGTGGCTAAGGTTGGTTCAGTGGGTTGTGTAGGCTTCCTGGTGGAGGTGACTGGTGCCTGTATTCTGGTGTATGAGGCTGGATCTTGTCTTTCTGGTCGGCAGGACTGCATTCGGTGGTGTGTTTTGGGGTGTCTGTGACCTTATTATCATTTTAGGCAGCCTCTCTGCTAATGAGTGGGGTTTTGTTCCTGTCTTGCTAGTTGTTTCACACAGGGTGTCCAGCAGTGTAGCTTACTGGTCGTTGAGTGGAGCTGGATCGTAGCGTTGAGCTGGAGATGTCTGGGAGAACTCTCACCATTTGATATTACGTGGAGCTGGGAGATCTCTGGTGGACCAATGTCCTGATCTTTGCTCTACCACCTCAGAGGTGCCAGTGCTGACACCCAGCCGGGCACCAAGACCCTATCAGTCACAGGACTCCGAGGAAAAGAGAGGCAAAATGAAAGAAAGAAAGAAAAAAATAATAAAATAATTATTCAAATAAAAAAATTATTAAAATTAAAAAATATTAAAAAGTAATAAAAAAAAGAAAGAAAGAAAGAAGAGAGCAACCAAACCAAAAAACAAATCCACCACTGATAACAATCGCTAAAAACTATACTAAAAAAATATGGACAGAACCCTAGGACAAATGGTAAAAGCAAAGCTATACAGGCAAGCTCACACAAAGAAGCATAAACATACACACTCACAAAAAGGAAAAAAGGAAAAATAGATATATATCTATATATTAAAAAAAAGAGAGCAACAAAATCAATAAACAAATCTACCAATGATAATAAACTCTAAAAACTGAACTACAATAAACATAAAACCAGAAACAAATTATTTGCAGAAAGCAAACCCCAAGTCTACAGTTGCTCCCAAAGTCCACCTCCTCAATTTGGGATGATTCATTGTCTATTCACATGTATTCCACAGATGCAGGGTATATCAAGTTGATTGTGGGGATTTAATCCACTGCTCCTGAGGCTGCTGGGAGAGATTTCCCTTTCTCTTCTTTGTTCGCACAGCTCCCGGGGCTCAGCTTTGGATCTGGCC
>RJWK010055291.1:0-14771 GCA_004363435.1 Platanista minor
AGTGGTTGAGAGTCCGCCTGCCGATGCAGGGGACACGGGTTCGTGCCCCGGTCCGGGAAGATCCCACGTGCCGCGGAGCGGCTGGGCCCGTGAGCCATGGCCGCTGAGCCTGCGCGTCCGGAGCCTGTGCTCCGCAACGGGAGAGGCCACAGCAGTGAGAGGCCCGCGTACCGCAAAAAAAAAAAAAAAAAAAAAAAAAGTAACTGGAGGTTCTAGTTAAACGTGAATGAAACAGTGTAATAATGTGGTCACAGGAAGCCAGAGGTTAACAGAACAGAGCAGGTAGGAGCAGCTGAGAGAATCCTCCCCTTCAGGAGCCCAGGACTGAGACCCTTACCCCCTGGCTGTCTAGTTTGTGGCCCCTCTACCTGAAAGGATTTGCAGGGTTCAGAGCTGCTAAAAGAACCCTATAATCAAAGGTCACTAGGCTTAGGTGATCCCAGGGTCCAGGATGGCATTTAACCCAATTTACCCCACTCATCTGACAACTTTGAGAAATGAAGTTCTGGATTAAGATAAGTGAAACACACCCATCTTTCTGCCACAATTTTTACATTTTTAATCTGTTTCAATGAAAATATTTCTACATTCTGAAAAAGGAGCCAAATATAATTTAATCTTTTCTAAAGGACTAAGTGACAGCATGATTCAGAAGATCCATAATTTTGTCTCCTTTTTATTTTTCCTACTTCATCTTTCAACGTCAAGATCTCTCATCCCTTTTCCTTTTCATTGGGGATTTCTCAAGAGCTTTAAGTTTGGGAGACCGTGTTTTGTCTCGCGGTCAGAGTACTGTAAGAAGCCAGGCAGGGCCTGGGTTTGTGAGAGATGAGGACAGACGCCCGGGACAGGCAGGTGCCCCAACAGAGTCATTTTAGGTATTTTCCTTCTGGAAAAAATTGTCCTCACTCTCCATTTTGAAAGGACCCACAATGGAATCATGATGCCATATCATTTTACATGCTATAGTTAAATTCCCTATGATTACAAACTCTTACAAGGTTTTGAAAAACCTTATAAAAAAGCATCTTTGTACTTACGAGGATAAGCTTTAGTTACCCCCCAGAATGGATTTGCACGAACTGTCTTACTCCCAGCTAGACACGGCGGCCCTTTATCACCTCGGACGTGTGCTCAGGAGGGCCCCACACCCTTGACACGTGCCGAGCGCTGGAGTGAAGGCAGCTGCTGCCACCACCGTGGCACCCGCGGGCAGCGAAGGACCACGTCGGCCAGCACACAGCCCCACGCGAGGACAGGACACGGCCGTGAGAAACGACAGCTCAAGAAGGGTCTTACTGGCATGCTACTCACTTTTCAAATGGATATTTCAAATGGGCATCCCTTTCCTAGGAAATTTAGACTAGATAATTTCCGTCTCAGTTGACGGCGAGGAAAAAAAAAAAAACAAAAAACTCAAGGCACCGCCTGAGCAGGAGCCGAGAGCCAGACGGCGGGGAGAGGATCTTACGGGTCTCTCGATGAGGTCGATGCACGGCTGCAGGTCGAGCCCAAAGTCGATGAAGTTCCACTCGATGCCCTCGCGCTGGTACTCCTCCTGCTCCAGGATGAACATGGTGTGGTTGAATAGCTGCTGCAGCTTTTCGTTGGTGTAGTTGATGCACAGCTGCTCGAAGGAGTTCAGCTGCAGGTGCCAGGAGAGCCACGTTCCAAACGGGGGGTGGGGTTGGGGGAGGGATAATGAGTCAGCTAGTTCTCAGAAAGTTCTCGAAGAGTCATTCATCAGGTCTTGACTACCCTACTGAGTCCATCAGATGACAGTGACTAAACCGGGCAGGGGTGGGGGGGGGGGTCTCTCTTAATCTCTGTCACACACACACACACACACCCATATCACATTACTGCGAAGCTAAAACGAGAAAATGATAAACTTAGTGTGCTGAGTATCTACAAATAAAACCATTTTGATTAGCGAATGGTTAACGAAGAGAAATGAATAAATGAGAAAGAAAGTGAGAAGAAGAAGAGAAACAAAGAGACTTGGGAAGGCCAGAGGCCAAGGAGGCAAGCGCGTCTCCGTGAGCTTTGAGGGGCCAGAGGACAGATGGGCTGCTGTCTCCTCCGTTCCTTACTTAGGCCACCGGCTCCAGAGTGAGTTAAGGGAAACAATAATAGAAAAAAAAAAAATAACCTTTTCATCTGTTACAGACATTTCTTTTTCCCTCTCTGTGAAATCTGCCCATTTCTCTATTGTGCTGCTGATGGGATGAAACATAGATGGATAAAGTAACAGGGATAAGTTTCTTAAAGCTGTCGCCTTATATGAGAAGTACTCAGCCTTTTCTTCTGCTTCCATGCTGTCCACACAAGTACCATGGGCCCATAAACAACCTCTTTCATTATAAAGTGATCTGTAATTAGGGAAAGTTTAATCAAGCCCCAAAGAATAGATTTATAGTCTGAAAAAGCCATTCCAATCTTCCCTGGGAGGTGTCACACTCCGCGTCTTAGGACGAGGTCACGCTAGGAGGGCCAGGGCAGAGTCTGCCTTGTTCAACACCTGCAGACCGCCCGATGGTGCTTGGTTATGTTTATGTGAATGGATTTTGCTCTGCCTTAAGATCAGGAGATCTTAGTGCTCTATTTAGCCTGAGCTACTACGTGTGATGGTATTTTTCTTTAATGGATTTCTACTTGTCTTCATATTTAAGCTACCAACTGTATTTTAAAATAATCGATTTTTAAATTGGTAACACATGGTATAAAATTAAAAATGTACAGAGAGTTGCACTGAGAAGTCTCACTCCAATCACCCACTTGCTCTCCTATAAGCAACCACTGTCACCTATTTCTTGTAATCCTTCCAGAAATAGTCTGTGCACTCATAAATGTGTTACCCTGATTTTTTAAAAAACTTAACAACCCATCTTGGAGTCTGTAATATGAAGCCACCTCATTCTTTATAATGGATGCATAGTTCTCTATTACATGTATATCATAATTAATCAAACTAATCTCCTACGGGGAGCATAAGTCTCCTAACAGTGGACATTTTCCATTCTTTTCCGTGACAAATAACACTCATTAAACAATCCTGCATTTTTAGCATCTAAAACTTTTTTTTTTTTTTTTTTTACTGTCTGTGTATATTCGTATGTCAAAACCATACTTCTGAAGTTCTACAGCTTTATAATGTTTCATCTCTTAATATCCTCTTTTCATTTCTTTTTCAGAATTTTACTATCTATACTTTAATTATTTTTCGAATTAGTTTTAGAAGCAGGTTGCTTAGTCCTCCTCTACCCCTTGAAATAGGTTTTAAACAAGTATGTTAACTTTAAAGATAAATTTGGGGGACTTCCCTGGCGGCACAGTGGTTAAGAATTGGCCTGCCAATTCAGGGGACACGGGTTTAAGCCCTGGTCTGGGAAGATCCCACATGCCACGGAGCAACGAAGCCCGTGCGCCACAACTACTGAGCCTGTGCTCTAGAGCCCGTGCGCCACAACTACTGAGCCCGCGTGCCACAACTACTGAAGCCCGTGCACCTAGAGTCCGTGTTCCACAACAAGAGAAGCCACCGCAATGAGAAGCCCGTGCACCACAATGAAGAGTAGCCCCCGCTCGCTGCAACTAGAGAAAGCCCAAGCACAGCAACAAAGATCCAACAAAGCCAAAAATAAATAGATAATAAAATAAAATCTATGCTCTTCCTTCTTGATGTTAAAAACATATTTAAAAAAAAGAGATAAATTTGGGGAAGATTTACACCTTTACAGTGCTGAATTTTCTCATGTAAGAACAAGCTACATTTTTACATTTCTTTAAGTCTTTCATTTTTTCACAGTTGCACTGTAAAGTTGTCTTCAACTAAATCTTGCCCATTTCTTCTTAGGTATTTCATCTGTTCTTGTTGGCAGCTGGGAAGTGGGGGTCTTCTCTTTCACTGTATCTTCTGATTGTTTATATACAGGAAGGCAACAGACATGCAATTGGCACGCAGTCACCTTTCATGGTTTTTCAGTTATTCACAAATCAATACCTATTAAAGCAATCTTGGGGCTTCCCTGGTGGCGCAGTGGTTAAGAATCTGCCTGCCAATGCAGGGGACACGGGTTCGAGCCCTGGTCCGGGAAGATCCCACATGCCGCGGAACAACTAAGCCCGTGTGCCACAACTACTGAGCCTGAGCTCTAAAGCCCTCGAGCCACAACTACTGAAGCCCGCTCACCTACAGCCCGTGCTCCACCACAAGAGAAGCCACCGCTATGAGAAGCCTGTGCACCACAACAAAGAGGGGCCCCCGCTCGCCCCAACTAGAGAAAGCCGGAGCGCAGCAACGAAGAACCGACGCAGCCAAAAATCAATCAATTAAAAAACAAAACCCAAAAAACATATTAAAGCAATCTTTTATAGTGGCAGTGGCAGTCTGGGGGATTAAACTGCTTATACCAGTAACAGTTCAGATTTTTTGAGGACAGACTTATAGTCCAAAGGGGTTCATTTTAAAACAGGACAATTCAGTATCCAACTGGTCAAAGCAGCACACTGATCTCAAGAAGTATTTAACTGAGTATTTGTGCCTTGCTATATAGTGTCTATGAAAGGAGAGATAAAGATACACATTTTTAGGAGGCCAAAATTTTATTAACGTTTAGCAAAACCACAGCAGGTATGTGACTACAAACCTTTGATGGATTGATGGTGAGTGTTTGGAGAAATCTAGTCAGATTAGTAATGAAATATATTGAGGTGCATCACCAAATCCTGTGGGTGTATCTCCAGAACAGAGTCCACTATGTTTCCTCATCTCTTGATCTCACACAGCTGCTCCTGACTCCCGCTCAAGCCAGTGTCATCTGGCCGCCAGGCTACGGCAACGCCATCCTCCATGGTCTCCCTGCTTCTGCTTCTCCATCTCACACTCCATGTCTCCAGCTCCTCTGCCCCTTTGGTCAGCTACATCTAGTCCCACTGGCTTTCTAGCAGTTTCTCACATCTGACAAATTCTCTCCCATACAGGACCACTGGATCTACTCTCATTATGCTGAGGCCGGGGGCTTCTCGCGCTCCACCCTTAACTGCTGCAGACACATCTTCCACAGTGGGCAACCCCCGCCCCAACTGCATTATCCAAAATTCTGAGAATTTTGGGTTTCTGTCACTTAATGTTTGACTCTCTACTATCAATAGAATGGCAGGGACTCTGCCTACTTATCTACCATCATATCCCTGGTGGCTGGCACTGCAGCTGGTACAGAGGGAGCCTGAAGTGTTATTTGTTAAAAGAATAAACAGAAGGAAGGAACAGCAGGAGGGAGAAAGATATACCTCGAAAATCTCAAATCCAGCGATATCCAGGATTCCAATGAAAGATGCCCCTTGCCGTTTGGTCCTATCCAGAGCTTTGTTGATGCGGTGCACGAGCCAGCGGAAGAGCCGCTCATAGGTAGCTTTTGCCAAAGCCTCTACTGCAAAATCTGCCTGTAATTAGACAACATCAACCTTTTATTCCGGAAATAATCTCAACAGAACACTAACAGCTGTTTGATGGAGGGAGTCTAAGGATCTACAGCGCCCCCAAAACCCTAAAAGAGCACTTACTGCTTAATCCTCTCTGAATTTTATACATCAACAGAGGGTACTAGTACAATTAAATGTAAACTGGAGATGATCAACGCAGGAAATGGGTGAAGACGCCCAGTAAAAATAAACCCTTCCCTCTGCCCCTGGGGTTCCAGGCAGCGTATCTGCCCAGAGTCCACCAGGAGACGGGTGAATCAGACTCCTGCATTCTTGGCGCTGTTTCCCCTCCCACCATCAGGGACAAGGGAGCAAGCAGGGCACCCTCCTGTTGGGCAGGATCCCGAGGTACATGTCCTGGGGAACATGGACGATCCGTCTACCTGGGGAAAACTCAAGGTGATATTTCAGATTTCTTTTACAAGTCACCTCTAAAAACGTTCGGAGAGAAAGTACTCAATTAGTACCAAGAAACATCCATACAACAGAGCTTCTATTGATTCAGTTTGTTACATGCCCATCAGAAGGTCTAATGGCCACGGTTATCATTCAAACAAATGTGTGACAGCAACTGATGTTAAACTTACTTGTTCTTTGGTCTGCGCTTTCTGCACGTAGTCTCGGCCGACCTTGATCCGGGGGGTGAGAATAGCCCGAGTGAACTCCATCACATTCATGCCAAGAAGATGGCAGAGTTTCTGGGCAACTAGAAGGTAAAATGTCTCCTAAATACTAGGCTTCTACTTACGATCTAGTCACAACATATTCAGTCAGCGCTTCAAACACCTTAGTAGTTATCAAATTGTATTAAGAAATTAAATATAAGGCATAAGGCTGGGCAAGTTTTAGGTCTGACGAAAACCACCTTCATCCTTTCCAATTAATTATACTCATCCTTAGGCTATATAAGAGAAGATTAGTCAGCAATTACTTATTCTGGGTAATTTAATGCAAGTTACTAAGTCTTAGAACCCATGGATAATGCACAGAATGAGAAAAATGGTGTTTAAAATAGTTTAAATCATCATGTTACCGAGACAATTTATCATGCCCATATAGTGACCCTAATAATATTTTAGTAGGCAAGAAACCTAAAGGTTATTAAAATTATTTGATTTCTTGGCTCACATAAAAAGCTGCTAATTTTGTTACTGTTGATTTTCACCAGCATTAGGGCACCTACCTCAGCAGAAGTTCCCTGTCTAATGTCACTAAGGTCCAACAAGTGTTCCAATTTTTACAATAAATGTTTGATTAAGTGTTAAAATAACAATAAAATTCTATAAGGGTAAGTACATTTTAAATCACGTTAGAAGCACAACCAAGTTCTTTCTCAAAGACGCGCTGCATCCTACCCCCCTGTGATCCAGGTGAACTGTTGGCAAGCTAGCAGCACCCTGGGTGGGCAGGGCAGGCCGTGCCTCAGGGAGTACTTGGTGTGGTTTGTGACTCTTCTCACCAGCTTTTACCAGCTGCCCTCCTCAACCCCTACGTCCTGCCTCCCTTTAGTTAACCTACGTATGTTTGCTTGTGTGTACTGTACGCATTGAATGGGAAGTTGAAAAACACAAAGAAGCAAGAGCAAATTGCCTACCCTCTCTTGCTTTATCATGATAAACATCATTTTAGCAGCGAGAAAACAGACTTTATAGTGCGGTTATATCTTGGCTCACTTCCCTCTACCAGGAAAACAAGTTCCCTTGTAATTGCCTCACATTTTCTACTTTTAAGCCTTATCATCCTCTTATTTGCCATTTATGCTTTTTTAAAAGAGTCATATTCAATCTAAAAGGTAATAATTTGCCAATACCTCTCTGAAGGCAACTCCAGGGAGGCACGTGTAAATGTTCCAGCATCACTGGAAACGGAACCATTCATCCTGATTGCACCCCGTGGTCATTTAACATGTGCCTCCAGCCTCTGTTCTCCTGCAGACAGGTGGTTAGATCTGGCAGTCTTTTTTTTTTTTTTTTTTGGTACGCGGGCCTCTCCCGTCGCGGAGCACAGGCTCCGGACGCGCAGGCTCAGCGGCCATGGCTCATGGGCCCAGCCGCTCCGCGGCACGTGGGATCCTCCCGGACCGGGGCACGAACCCGCGTCCCCTGCATCGGCTGGCGGGCTCTCAACCACTGCGCCACCAGGGAAGCCCTCGTTTTTGTTTTTGAAGCAGCAGTAATGACCCTAATTTCCCAGCTCTTGCTTGGTCTGTTTGTGATTGTTTTTTCAGATTTTATCTAGTTTCAAACTGCCTTATATCCAAAGCCCAATAATCAAAACGTGCTCTTCCTTTTGGCTCATTGTTATGTTTGTGATAAATTTCTGTGATTAAATGTATTTTTTTCTTTCGAATTTGTGGTGCTCTGGCACTACTGGTTAACAGCTATCTGCTATATTTACCTTATTCATGGGGCGGGGAGTGGATAAGGAGGAATGTGCTGTAGAGATTGGTACGTTTAATAAAGATAATTTTACTTTTAGTACTATAGACAATAGTAGAGAATAAGTCTTTTTTAAGAAATGCCACTTTGGTACCAACGTGTAAAAATGCCATGGGAAATTAATGTATAACAACATATTAATAACCTGATAAAATAAGCCAGTCACAAAAGACAAATACTGAATGATTGCACTTCTGTGAGGTACCCAGACTAGTCAAATTCATAGAAACAAACTAGAATGGTGGTTGCCAGGGGCTGGGGGAGGGGGAAATGGGGAGTTGTTTTATTAGAGTTTAAGTTTGCAAGATGAATTCTGGAGACTGATAGCATAATGATGTGAATATACATTACTGAACTGTACACTCTAAAAATGGTCAAAATAAATTTTGTTATGTGTAATTTTATCACAATTAAAAATTTTAAAAATATTGATAACCTGAAAAACACTGGTAAGAGAAAGTAGAAATATCACCAATACTAAATAAAAGAAGTCCACGTGTATATGCTATATGCTCACTGCAGGCCCTTACTTTTTGATCCTGAGTCGAGCATCAGACTGAAATATTTACAAATGAAATATCTGGGATTTGCTTTGAAATAATCCAGAAAAGGGGAAGTGAGAGGTGGTATGAATGAAACACAACAGGCCATGAGTTGGTGACGGTCTACGCCAGGTGACGAGAATGTGGGGAGTTCCTTACACTCTTCTCTCTCCTCTTACGTGTTTAAATTTTACTGTAATTAAAAAGTACAAACTCTTACACACTGCATCAGAGCAAGTGTTAGTTAACCACCACTACCTAATATAGGTAATAATCTGAGAAAAGTTATTTATAGAGGTGTAATTTTTTAAAGCTTCGCATACAATTAGAAAGAGATTTATTTTTCTTTCATTACTGGTGATGTGGTGAACAGCAATGAAGCAATGACACTGGAGCATTTTAGTTGATTTTTTTTTTTTAAAAACAGTTGTTCTGTAAATGAAGCAGGAAAAAAGGAAAAAGGAGGGAAGGATGGAAAGAAAGAAAAATAAAGTTAGAAAGAGATAAAGGAAAGAAGAAAGGAAGAAAAGAAAGAAGGAAAAGAATAGAGAAAAAACAAAAAGAGGGGGAAAGCCTTGCCATTATGAGACATTTCCAGATTTTCAGGGAAATTTTCAAATGCCATAGTCTATAAAATCATATGAAAAAGTAACAAATCGAGGGCATTAAAAAAAGAAGGAAAACAAAACCAACCATTATAAGCTAAAAGTTATCTTAAAATAACAAGTAGAGGACTTCCCTGGTGGCGCATTGGTTAAGAATCTGCCTGTCAATGCGGGGGACACGGGTTCGAGCCCTAGTCCAGGAAGATCCCGCATGCTGCGGAGCAACTAAGCCCGTGCACCACAACTACTGAGCCTGCGAGCCACAACTACTGAGCCCGCGTGCCACAACTACTGAAGCCCGCGTGCCTAGAGCCCGTGCTCCACAACAAGAGAAGCCACTGCAAGGAGAAGCCCGCGCACCACAACAAAGAGTAGCCCCCGCCCGCTGCGACTAGAGAAAGCCTGTGTGCAGCAATGAAGACCCAATGCAGCCAAATAAATAAATATTTTTTAAAGGTTAAAAAAAATAACAAGTAGAAAACCTATCACGTTATATTTTAGAAAGTAGAAACACACTTGGCTGCCTTGTCTTTCAGAAGGGTGACCTGATTCTCTTCTATCTCTAGGTCAAGATTTCCAAGCAAAGTTGCACTAATACATTTCTTGTTCTAAATCTTAAACTGCTCGATCTTAAGTCTTACTTGACCACGTGAAAGCTATATGGAAGAAGTTGGCCCAAATGTCAATCAAAATACTTTGACTGAATAATACATTTCATGATCCTGGAAATCTAAAGATTTAAGACGAGGTGCAAAGGCGGCTTTGTCAGGAAATGGTGGTGATGCGGTATCAGGAGACGGACAGGTCCCTTAAAAGGGTTACACAGAATTAAATTAATATTGGTTACAACAAAGAAGGCCGATTTCCAGGGCAGAGACCGTGATGCATGTCAGCCTTCACTGGCCACGGTGGATCCTGTGAGGCAGGATAACGTCCTTGGGTGATCAAGCATTGGAGTCAATACACTGATTCCTCAGTTTTCTTTTTGTCTCCAGACCTTCGGAAGCAGACCTCACAATGCTCGCAAACACATTTTATGGTTCACAAATTTCTGTCCTTGACCAGTGTGAATTTCAATCCATTTTCGATATTTAAAAGCTTGAAGATTTCATATTAAAATCTAGGTTTCCACCTTCTTTGAAAAATCAATTCTAGTTGGCAGCCCTGGGCCTATATTCCTGGCAAGGAGAAAACTGGCTATAGAACCTAGCAGCTGCAGCTCCCTTTCAGATGAGCCCTGTGGTCTCTGCAGCCTGTGCCCCCGCCCAGTCCTAACGCCCCACGGCTAAGGCAGAGTCTCCACTGCTGCGTCTCACCCTGCACCCCATTCTCTTCCCTCCTTTATAGAATCAGAGTGACCCTTACTCCTAGGCACGTGGAGTCTCATAGGAAACACTTGAGGAGGGCTTTTATGCTTGCATTAAAGCATTAACATGTTTTTGGAGAACATGACAACAGACCACAGAAATAAGAAATAAAATCTGTGTTCATCAATTTACCTGTATTCTCCGGCATGGAAGCTTGATCAGTGTTTCGCTCCTTTTTGAAAGAAATATTTCCAAACTGTAGCACTGAAGATACCACTTTAAGCATTGCTTTATGTTGATATAAAAAGAAAAAAATTAATTAAGATACTGCATCAAAATGTAGCAGAGACATATTTTAACTTATTTTGTGCTAAAAATTGGCTATACAAAATTTTTCAGTAAGACCAATCTCAGGATTTCATAAAATTACAGGCAGTTCCCATTAGTTTCTCAATCATTTTCTAGTTTAGGTTATTTACCCCCAATTTATAAGTCTTATGAAAATTGAGCACCAGAATCCTATTATAGAGAAATCATACATACACAGAATCTCTTCGTGGGAGAAGCCCATTATATGCATTGCTTCCATTGTCTCTTGAAAGTTATCTTTGTCTTGCTGTCCCGGAATAGGAATATAGCCATTGGAGAGAAATCTGTAGTTATTAAATCCTTCAAGGAGCAAATCAGCTGAAAGAAAACATAACAGAATACAACGTAATAAATAGTCAACAACAGACTAAAGCACATCCCCACCTTCAAACTGCACCCATATGGCAGAAAACATCCAACCCATCACCACCACGCACTTCTTCTTTCTTTATATGCTCATGTTAATTTGGGAACAGCGGTTTGTATAATATTATATTTGAAATCAGAAAGCTGGGGTATGATAATCTTCCAGTTTACTAAACTTGATTTTCAGATTTAAATATTTTAGGCATCTTTTGAGGGAAAGTTTTCAAACCCATATTCTATGTTCCTATATTAGCAAGGAGTTTATAGCAAACACCGTGAGGTCAATGTGAAGACTGCATGGGCTTAGATAAAGACTTGGATAGGGAAGGTGCAGAATATGGACCAGGTAAATGCTGAGCCCAGACAATGCCTTGAAACCCTTTTTCCAAGTCAGTCTGTTTAGTGGTACATTGCCTCTGAGAGGGAATGTCTGACACAGTAATAGTCTGACAGGGTATTATAACGGACACTCCCACTGACTCTATACTTCAGGGTCCATGAGTTAGAAAGAACTTAACCGACTCCTTCAAGAAATGTGTTCCTAAGAGCAGAAGGATGTTCTCAGGAGCACTCAAAATAGTAAAACTGATCGTTATCCCGTCAGTAGATGTTATCATGTGCTCCTAGCTTTCTGTGTAACTGGCTCTGCTGCAGAGGATTTCTCCCAATCACCCCCATCCCTTAATTCTTATTTACATCACATTTAGCTTCTACTGGGTATTGCTTGCTTGCTTTTTTTTTTTAATCTCCTTCTTTTAACAGTTTTGTCTTTTTTTTTTTTTTTGATTCATTACTACTTCAGAATGCCTGCCAGTCTGAAAGCCTGAGGGTTTTTTTTCTGCCCTTCAGCGTTACCTAATGTATGATCTTGAATTTTTAGTCTCTCACTGGCAGTTACTCTATTTACTTGCTGCTTATTATTATTTTTTTCCTTGCAGGTCTTTCTTTAACTGATTTCTGGGTTTAATGCTTCCACAGATGACCTATGGTTAACAAAAGCCTAGACCCCAGATGAGAAAAGTATTACTGGGTTTTATATGTCTATTGTGATATCTAAATAATATACATACTAATTCTAGAGAAGCAGCATGGACTTTGAAACTCAGAAGAAACTGGAAAGTTGTGTACCTTCTCCTCTCCCTCCTGACCCAGCAAAACTCTGACCCAGAACAGAATTTACTTTTCACCCTGTCCAACCCTAAACCTGTGATTCACAAAATAAATAAATAAAAATCCGCACAGGCTCTTTCTAGTGCTACTGGACGCATAGCACATATTCAGTTGTAAATCTAGGAATACACATATTTATTCAAGTTAATTTTATTAAATATATTTTTTCTTCCTTTTGTATTTATAAACTTTGAAATGGAACGTGTATAAAAACACATCATTTGCCTTCTAATTTAAAATTATTTTCAAAGAAAAGAAACAAAAGTACAAAAGATAATATAACACCACCCACATGCTTGCCACTTAAAGTACTGATCCCATGGCTTGGAAGTTCAATATCACTTTCGTAATTTAACCAGCTGGAATTCTGGTGTATGTGTATAAATCTGTTTCCCAAAACTGTTCTTTCTCAAAAAAAAATTTTTTAGTATGAAAAAAGACACTCAACTGAATATAAAATAGTAAAAAACTTCGTAACTTACACTTCAGATGTTCTCCTGCTCCAGATAACAATTGGTAAAAGATATGAAAAGTACGTTCATCTTTTGCTTGACGAACAGCACGAGATTTTTCCAGAAGGTCTGAGCAAAGGAAGTTAAGGGAGACACTGAAGGCAGGAAAAGCCCTTTAACAGCAGAATTACTAACGCAACTTCACAAATAAGGAAACCAAGGCACAAAGAGATTACTCAAAATAACACAGCTGGGACTTCCCTGGTGGCGCAGTGGTTAAGAGTCCGCCTGCTAACGCAGGGGACACAGGTTCAAGCCCTGGTCCGGGAAGATCCCACATGCCGCGGAGCAACTAAGCCCGTGCGCCACAACTACCGAAGCCTGTGCACATGGAGCCCGTGCTCCACAGCAAGAGAAGCCACCGCAACGAGAAGCCCGCGCACCACAACGAGTTGCCCCCGCTCGCTGCAACTAGAGGAAGCCCACACGCAGCAACGAAGACCCAACGCAGCCATAACTAACTAACTAACTAATAAAAATGTGAAGCATTGTATGTAGAAAAGATTTAAAGCACAAAACAGCTAATAAGTGGTAGAGGTACAGATCAAAACTTTGTTGAACTCCAAAATGCCTAACTCCTGTCCTAACCCTGCGAGTCCCCACTCAGCGGCTGCATGTCATAACACCGCGCCTCCGCTTGGGTATCAGGACGCACATCTGGGGCCCGTTTGGGTTCTCTGTCCACGAGGCCTTGATGCTCCCGGCGTGTCTCTGGGTTGACAGCCACACTGGGCTCTCAGAGTCTCAGTTTCACTGCTTTGGGCGAGGATTGCCTCCTTTGAAGTAAACCTTCCCCTGGGCCACCAAAGTGAATTATGTGTGTGCCATACAGCCTGATTTTAAATCAGACTATCCCAAACACATCCTCCACTTTCGGCGAAAAGTACACTCACGTGAACGATGCTCCCCAGTATAAAGAAACTCTAGCTCCATTCGCCTGTCACTTTCTTTCTTTCTTTTTTTTTTGATGTAAAGTCTGCTTTCACGTAGGAAAAAACCCTCGTGTACATACATAAATACCACTTGGGGATATAAATCAAGTAAGAAAATAAGGAGATGTACATATCAAACACAATAAATTACTCATAAATATCACAGTGGAAACCAAGTGCTGGGGAAAGGACCTGATCTCCATGCGGCTTTTACAAGTTACTGGAGAGATGGGGGAGCTTTCAGATCTTCCTTTTTCTGGCTTTGAGATGAAATGTTTGAGTTTACCTAAGGCGGGAGGCTGCTGAGTCCCGATTCACAGAATGACCCCACACCCAGGGGCCACGGGCTGGAAAAAGGGAAGCAGCTGCCGGAAGACAGCGTTTTGCCCTTTTCAGGCCAACATCCCAGCGTGTAAGGAGGGAGTCAGCACCCAAAGTGAGGTGAGAGCGAGGAGTTGGGGCGGGGTGGGGGGGCAGTGGGGTTCCATCTCTAGGGTACCTCAAGTGAAATCCACACAACCAGAGATCCCATTCCCTGGAAACCCCAGCGGCTGTGACAGGGACGGGCTGCTGGGACCGGCACTTTAGGGGGTAGGGAAGGAGGTGGGTAGACTGCCTCATCTGCCCTGGGCAGGTTGCGAACGGGTCCTGTGGCGATTACCCATCCCAGAACCAGCCATAGAAGGGAGTTCTCAAGATTTACACCCAGGCTGGAGGGGGCCTCTGCGCTCTCCCTGCTCCTGAAGCCTGGTGGGCAGGGCCTGCACCCGGTTACTCCTCTACCGGAGGGGCTGGGGGAGGGCCAGTGGGCCTCCTTGGAGTTGAGATCTGGAACAATTTTCACATGCAGTAGAGTCAACTTTACCTGAGGTTGCACCAAGGTGATCACCTGTACATGAGTTAAAAATGACTGCTTTTCCTCTGGCTGCCCCTGCTAGAAAGGATGGGAGAGAACTGCAGAGAATGTCAGCTTGGCATAAGAACGTTGCCAAAGGTAGTGAGCTCCCCACCAGTGGAGGTATTCAAGCAGAACCAGGGCAGCACAG
>RJWK010055292.1:0-14770 GCA_004363435.1 Platanista minor
CTGGGATTTACTTTTTAAACCTTCCATCGCCTGTATTGATTGCATGTGCCAGGCCCCTAGAAATTAGTATGTTCAACTGAACAAGTTGATGGGAGTCACTGTCCATACATAGGGCTTGTTTTCCACAGAAAAGTGTTGTTGAGAGTAGCAGAATTATAAGCCTATCTAGGCACGTTGTAAAGCTGTTTGAAAAGTGACTCGGAGCAAGTTTTGTGAATGGAGATGTAGTGCTCAAGTCACATTCTGCTTTAAAAGTTGTAACAAATACAGATAAATTAAAAAGAAAAAAAAATTATATCTGAAAAATACCTTTACAGCAACATCTGGGTTAGTGTTTGATTGAATAACTGGATACCATAGCCTAGCCAAGTTGACACATTAAAGAAGCTATTACAGTCCATCCCTTGTCAATGTGGAACCCATAAACATCTCTTTAAACTAGATTAATCTCCAAATAAAGAAATGACAAAATCGCACTTCCACCTAACTGGTGGAATTATCCTGCATACAACCAAAAATACCCTAACCCTTTCTCCCAAAAGAAGAAGCAAGATCCTTGGATGATATTCACTCTTGTCCTTTATATCCTGAAACTTAAGTACTATTTTATATCCTGAAATTTAAGTACTACCAGTAGATGTAGAGTTAACACTGTTAATATATCTTATATTAGATGATAAAGGCATAAGAGAGAAAAAATTAAAAATATTTGGTTATTTTATATATACAAATATACTCATATCAGTATGAGGAAGAAATATTCCACTATTTCTCACTTCTGTATTCCTCATTTCTGTAACTAGTAGTATGGTAAAGCTGGTATTTATCACTACCTTCTTCCACTGCCTATTCCATCTTCTCTTCAGCAATCATCTCAACTGGTTATAGCTCTTTACCTGGTGGAATGACCCAAACATTTATTCCTGAAGGGTCTGGGCTATTGGCTTTTTTAGCTTTGCATTGACCTAGTCTCAGGCCATGGGAGATGCCTTCAGGAATCTCCTCTCTTCCAAACATACTCTTCCTTACCTCAGTGGCATAATAGTAGACAAATTTTCTCTTGGTAATCAGGATCAACCAGCCGGTACAGTGAACCCCCTCTTTAGCTTGTTTACTCAGAGGCATGAGGAACCCAAAGTGGTCAGGTGGATGCCTTAACTTCTAGTTCAGTGGAATCGTTGTGTCTCCTAGTGGAAGCATTTCTCCTTCTAAAACCAACACCTCTAGGCCAGCAGAGTATAAAGTTACAGGAACAGGAAGCGAAAATTTTGCTAGTGGGTCACTAGTGGTAATAGTGAGTGTTGCCACTCTCATTTCCACCCCTTGATTCCTGGACCCGTGAATCCTGGTTATGGGAGAAATATCACCATATATTGGACACTGATCAGAGCATATACAGCCAGCTAGAGAACCTTGCCCCAGTCCTGCAATGTATTGCCACCTAGCTGGCACTGTAACTGAGTCTTCAAAAGATCATTCCACCAACCTGTCAAACCAGTTACTTCAGGACGGCGGGAAATATTGTGAATTCAGTGAATTCCATGAGCACCAGCCTGCTGTAGCACTTCTTTTGCTGTGAAGTGAGTTTCTTGATCAGAAGCAATGCTGTGTGGAATACCACGATGGTGGATAAAGCACTCTATAAGTCCATTCATGGTAGTTCTGGCAGAAGCATTCCATGCAGGGAAGGCAAGTTCATACCCTGAGTGTTTATTCCAGTAAGAACAAAATCTTGCCCCTTCCATGATGTAAGTGGTCCGATGTAATTAACCTGTCACCAGGTAACTGGCTGATCACCCTGGGGAATAGTGCCATTTTGGGGACTCAGGTCAGCCAAGGTGCATCACCTCCATCACTGCCTCTATGGTCCCTTTGTTCATGACCCCATTAAGTTATGACAGGGTGGCTGGGGAAAGAGCCTGACTGGTATCCACAGAAAATGTAATTCTGTCCACCTGATTATTAAAATCCTTCTCTGCTGAGGCCACCCTTTGATGAGCATTCACATGGGACACAAATATCTTCACATTTTTTGCCCATTCAGAGAGGTCTACCCACATACTTTTTCCCCCGGACTTCCTTGTCACCAATTTTCCAGTCATGTTCCTTCCAAATCTCTGATCATCCATTCAAACCATTGGCCAAAGCACATGAATCAGTATATAATTGCACATTTGGTTATTTCTCCTTCCAAGCAAAACTTTGAGTTCTGCCTGTTGGGAGGACTTCCCTTTGCCATTATCCAGTGATGTCCCAGAAAGGGTTTATAGGGCTGCAACTGTCCACTTTCAGATGGTGCCCAAATACCGAGCAAAAACATCTGTAAATCAGGCTTAACTCTTCTCTTCCTCTATCAATTGATCATAGGGAACTCCCCATGAGACCATAAGTCAAGGCTGGGAGAGGGAAGTCAATGTAGCAGGAGTGGGGGCCATGGGCATTTGGGTCACTTTTTCATGTAACTTACTTGTGCCTTCAGGACTGCTGTGTCTGATCATGTACATACCATCTCCATTTGATGATGGAGTGCTGCTGTGCACACACAACTTTATGGCATCGTGGGTCAGGTAACACTCAGTTCACGATGGGCAGTGCAAGTCACATGGTAACTTGGTGACCCATGAATAGTAGTGTTTAGTCTCTACTAAGGACTAATAGCAGGTCAAGGGCTGTTTCTCAAAAGAAGAGTAGTTCTGTGGATGATAGTAGGGTCATGCTCCAAAATCTTAAAGGCCTGCCCTAGGATTCACCTATAGCACCCTGCCGAAAGCTCCAAACAGCATCTCTGTCTGCCATTAACACATCAAGCACCATTGGATCTGCTGGATTATATGACCCAAGTGCCAGAGCAGCTTGCATGACAGCCTGGACCTGTTACAGAGCCTTCTCTTGTTTTGGACCTCACTCAAAAAGCAGCTTTTGGGGTCACACACTAAAAGGACCACAGTAACACAGCCAAATGTCCCCAAAATCCAAAATGACCCACTAGGCACTGTGCCTCTATTTTGTTTGTAAGGGGGCCAGATGCAACAACTTATCCTCCACTTTAGAAGGAATATCTTGACATGCTTCACATCACTTGAGCCCTAGAAATTTCACTAATGTAGAAGGCCTCTAAATTTTAGTTTGACTTATTTCTCATCATCTGACTTGCAGATATCTTACCAATAAGTCTAAAGTGATTGCTCTTTCTTGCTCACGAGGTCCAATCAACATGATGTCATAAATGTAATGGACTGGTGGGATGTCTTGTGGAAGGGAAATATACCTCTGAGGTAAAAAGGTAAACATATATTGCTAGCCTTGCCATCTGAAAGCAATCTGCTTCTGGTGGATCTTATGGACAGGTATGGAGAAAAAAGCATTTGCTAGATCAATAGTTGCATACCATGCTCCAGATGATGTGTTAATTGCTCAAGCAATGAAACCATATCTGGTACAGCAGTTGCAATTGGAGTCACAATCTGGGTAAGCTTATGATAAGCCACTGGCATTCTCCAAGACCCATCTGTCTTCTGCACATGACAGGAGAGTTAAATGGAGATGTGGTGGGAATCACCATCCTTGCATATTTCAAGTCCTTGATGGTAACAATAATCTCTGCAATATCTCAAAGAATTGTTTTTTGTTAACTCTTTTGTAGGTAAAGGCAATTTTAGTAGCTTCCACTTGGCCTTCTCCACCATAATAACCCTGACTGCACAGGTCAGGGAAATAATATGGGGATTCTGCCAGATACTAAGTATGTTTAATCCAATTATGCATTCTGGAACTGGAACAATAACAACAAGATGTGTTCAGGGAAACATGGGCCCCACCATGAGACGGACTTTAGCTAAAATTCCATTGATCACCTGATCTCCATAAGCCCCTACTGTGACTGGTGGACCACAGGGATATTTGGGGTCTCCTAGAATTAGTGTCAGTCCAGAACTAGTGTCAGAAATCCCTCAAAAGTCTGATAATTCCCTTTTCCCTATTGCACAGTCATCCTGGTGAATAGCCATAGGTCCCTTTTGAGAAGGCTGGTAAAAAGATTAACAGTGTAAAGTTTCACAGTGTAATGGAGTCCTTCCTGAAGGGGATCTGTCTTCCCTTTCATTCAAGGGGCTCTGGGTCTGTAAACTGGCTCAAGTCTGGCATTTGATTGAGGGCTGTGCCTCTATGCTTTTATGATTCAGGCTAGACTTTTATTAATTGACCTAGAACTTTTCTGCTCATACAGATCAAGTATTTAGTAGACTACTCATCTATTTCACTTCCAGAAACACCATGATCTTTGGTCAACACATAGGTCTCTGCAAGTCAGACTATTCCGATTACTTCTTTGACACTACTGTCCATGCCCACCTTGCCTTTGGTGATTAAGGGCTGCCACTTGGCCTCTGTCACCCCAGGATCCAATTATCCCCATTGCCTTTAGGTTTCTCAATTTAGTGACAGCAGTTTCCACTGTAATTTCTGACCTACAAGGAAGAGCAATTACAGAGCTCTTCAAGGATGCTGGGACTCCCCCCACAAATTGACTTCTCACAGTTGTGATAAAGGTGTGTCCTTCCTTTTAGTGAGCAAAGGGTGGTGAGCAGATCTTAAATGACAGACCTCTGCTAACACTACAATTTCCCTAAGCCTTTGTATTCCTTCCTCCGCAGTAAAACAAGGCAGCTCTGGCATCTCAAACTCATCTACTGTGAGTCACCATTTGGTCGACGTTTTAGCCAAGAAACCAAACAAACTGTTAAAGCCCTTTCTCTCCCCTCAAGCTGCAATACTAAATCCAGAATATCTGCTTAGTGGGTCCATATCAATAAAGTCCTCTTGATCCAACTTTATATTTCTTCTGCTATTATCTCATACTCTTAATATTTATTCCCACACATCCCCTAGATTTCTGTCTGTATAAATTGGGAAAATCATGTCACTCTTTTGGGGGTTGCACTTCCTCATGGGTCATAATTTTTACCTCATCTTTTGGAGTCTGTTAGGACTTGTGTCTAGTCATATGTCTAGAAGCAAAGAGGGGTTGTGGGGGTAGGGGTGGGACCTGAGTAAAATCAGCAATGTCTTGCAAGGCTACATGGTGGGAGAGGGGGATATTACAGGTTCTTCATATAAATATCTCAGGCAAGGGTGGGAGAACTGGTCCTCCTGGTCAAGATGACTTAGCAGAATTTAGGGGTCCAATGTCCCCACTTTCATTGGTATCTTTCCATGTATCCCCCTTCCAACTTTCAAGATACTATTTCTTCCCAATCAATGCCCTCACCTTAATAGCAAACACCATGCAGGATTGGGGCTTCAGTTTGCTTTATAAATCAGCCATTCACAAGATGATATTCTATGTTTGGCTTACAGAAATCCCAGCCCTGTGGCTATATGAAATAAGGGTTCCCGGGAACATGTAGAAGACTTCAGGTCATCAATGCAGAGTTTGAGCTGGGAATTTGAATCTTGAGTTCATTGTTTTTTTTTCCCCACTCTCTTTAACACATTTAGGAGCAACTGCCCAAATCCATTATACTCCTTATTTTGACTAAAATGTTCTAAGGTAGCAAATATGTGGCTACCCACACTCTTGCCATCTGTGTTTGATTACAAATGTCCAACAGCAATCACCTGAGTAACTTTTTTGCCACATCTTGACACAGACAGCCATTGTCTTCTTTACCACTAAAAGCAGGGTCACTAGTGCCTTTAAATCTAGGAATATTAGAGAACCAGCTCCGGAAACTCAGAGCCAATACAGGGAACTTATCCATAAGAGTCTGTTTCTCTGGAGACACTTACATTGTGGACATCTGTATCAGCCAGGATTCAAACAGAGAAAAAGACCCAGTATCACAAATATGGAGTGATTATAAAGTTCTACATTTTGATTTAATGTCAGAATGAGCCATAACAGAAATACCATAAGCAAGCAAAAAGTGAAGAGACAAACATATGTAAGTCAAATCATTATGTAGTACACATTACACTTACAGAGTGCTGTGTGTCAATTATATCTCAATAAAACTGAAAAGAAAAAAATAGTTCATTCCCTTTTATTGTTGAGTATTATTCCATGGTATACCTTATGTACTACAGTTTGTTTAGCCATTTACTTGTGGAAGGCCTCATAAAATGAGTTAGGGAGTGTTCTCTCCTCTTCTACTTTCCAGAAGAAATTATGTAAAATGGGTGTTACTTAAATGTTTGGTAAATTCTCCAATGAGACCATCTGAGCCTGGAAATCTCTAGCCTGGGAGCTTTTTAATTCAAATTAAATATCTTTAATATATACAAGACTGTTGATATTATCTATTTAATCTTGGTTGAGTTTTCATAGTTTGCGGTATTTGAGAAATTTGTCCATTTCTTCTAAATTGCTGAACTCATGAGAATAAAGTTGTTCACATATTCCTTTATTAGCCTTTTAGTGGCTGCAAGATCTGTAGTGATGTCCCCTACTTCATTCTTGATTTTGATGGTTTGAATCTTCTCTCTTTATTTATTTATTTATTTATTTATTTATTTATTTATTTATTTATTTATTTATTTAACATCTTTATTGGAGTATAATTGCTTTACAATGGTGTTAGTTTCTGCTTTATAACAAAGTGAATCAATTATACATATACATATGTTCCCATATCTCCTCCCTCTCTTTTTATTTTTGTCACTCTTGCTACATGCTTATCAGTTTGATTTTTTAAATCAGCTTTCTGTTTTATCGACATTCTCTAATTTTTAAAATAGTTCCAATTTCATTCATTTCTGCTCGTATTTTTATTATTTCCTTCCCACATTTTATTTCCTTCTAGTTTATTTTTCCCTTCTTTTTTAATATCTTGAGGTAGAAACTTAAGATTATATATCTGAGACCTTTCTTCCCTTCTAATGTAAACATTTAAGTGCTGTAAAGTTTCTTCTCAGCACTGTTGAGTTCAATCACACATATTTAGATTTTTTTCCTTTGTGACTTTCTCTTTGACCCATAGATTATTTAGAAGTATGTTGTTTAATTTCCAAGTATCTAGAGGTTTTCCTCTTGTTTTTCTCTATTGATTTCTAGTTTGGTGCCATTATGGTGAGAGAACACACTCTGCATGATTTCTATTTTTAAAAATTTGTTGAGCGTTGTTTTATGGCCCAGAATATGGTCTATCTTGGTGAATTTTCCATGGGCACTTGAAAAAAATGTATGTTCTGCTGTTGTTGGGTGGAGTGTTCTACAAATGTCAATTCGATTCTTTTGGTAGTTTGCTTTGTTCAATTCTTCTAAGCATTGCTAGCTTTCTATTTCATGGTTCTATCAGTTGCTGAGATGGGGGTATTGAGGTCTCTAAATATAATTGTGGATTTGTCTATTTCTCCTTTTAGCTTTACCAGTTTTTGCTTCATGCATATTGAGGGTCTGTTTTTGTAGGGTTAGGACTGTTAAGCTTCCTGGTAGACTGATCTTTTCTCATTATGTAAGGTGTCTCTTTGTATCTAATAATTTTCTTTGCTTTGAAGTCTACTTTATCTGATATTTATATAGCTACTTCTACTTTTAAAAAATTAATATTTGCTTGATATATCTTTTCCAATCTTTTACTTTTACCTGTATGATTGAGTTTGAAGTGAGGTTCTTATAAACAGCACAAAGTTGTGTGGTGCTTTTATATCCATTCTGCCAAGCTCTGATTCAGCCACATGTTTACCCTTGAGCTTATCCTGGCCCAGGAGAATGCCATGGTCTGACTGGCCAAGACTGGGTCCCAGGTTTGGCTCAACCTATACCACCTGAACCAGGAAAGAGAGAGCGCTGTGGACTTGCAAAGAAAAAGAGCAGATGGCAGGACAGAGGGTGGGTGGCAGAAACAGCCACCCACTGCCCTGTCCCTCTCACTGACCAGGCCACATCCATGTCTAGCCACAGCGGCAGGCAGTCCTGTCATCCTGACCCACCTCCTTCCGCTGCTTGCAGGTTGGGGTGGATTCTAGAGGCTCCTTTAAGGGACTGTCCCACGGCCTCTTCTTCCCTGGCACTGTGGCTCCAACTGAGTCTGACAACACTCCAGCTCTATACTCAGAGCCAAGAGCCAAGGAGAGGCAGAGGAGACCAATCCACTTGAAGTCACCTGAGATCACACTCCTGTGTCAAATTATCAGATAATCACAGAAAAAGCAACCAGAATTCTGAGAAGGGCAAGTTGGGGACCTCTGTGCCCTCTAGAAAGGCTCATGGGCCATAGGCAGGGGGAGGAGGGCTGCATCCTATTAATCGTGTGAGATGGAGCACTCAACCCCAGTTGGGGTGGGGGGGGGGACCTCCTCTTAATGTAGTACCAGGCACTGTCCAGGAGCCTTCAAGTGTCCAACCTGCAGAATTGTATCCCAGGTGTGACCCCGCAGCCAGGGAAGTCAAGAAATGTGCCCAGGAATGCACCTCTGCTAAGGGTGGGGTCAGGACTCGGGTGAAGTCCATCTGGTCTCAAAGCCCAGGCTTAGCATAGGAACTGGATTGATGTTCTCCCCAGAGAAATAAAAACAGAGAAGTGTATTCATAAATTCTTACAGGGGAGAAGGTCACTTGCCAGGTTGAGTACATGGGCCAGGTCTTGGTCCTCCCTGCACTTATCTCCTTACCTGCCAGGTGCAGGAGCATTCCTTCCCTTCTTCCCTCTGAGGGCTGTGTGAGGTCACAGGAGATCTTGCCCAGGCACCCTTGGGTGGACTCTCAGCCCCACAGTGGGTTTACTGCAGGCAGGACAGAATCTATAATTCCTGTCATGGGCTGGGCTGGACTACTCTTACCTCCCACCCTCATCTCCCCCTACTATGTCCAGCTCCATCCCACAAGGAAGTGTGGGGGCAACACCTTATGAGGACTTAAGTCTTCCCCAGAATTTCCCGAGGGGCCGTCAGCAAGAAAGTCATGATCTTGGGGTCTCAGGTGGGTGACAGGGCTGCTGGGGCCTCTGTCCTTGGCCCTGCCTTCCAAAGACCCTGTGCGAAGAGTGCGAAGGAGGAGGAGAGAGGGTGAGAGCAAGTCATAAGAAAGAACCAGGGCATGCCTCATACTCATGAAGATTCCCTCCAAGATGTGTCAAAAGGGAAAAACAAAAACACAAAAGTTTGCACAGCTAGAGAAAAATGAGATAATATACAGACAAAACACTTGTTTGTGCATAAAGACATTCTAAATGGGTACACAGGAAATGGGCAAGATAGGGTGGTTGACCTGGAGTGGGAGGGGCAGGATTTTCCTGTGTATCCTTCTGTCCCTACTGAATTTTGAACCACGGAAAAGAGATATTGGTTTTTAAAATAGAAAACCAAATTTATTTGGTACTTTAAAAGTTTCTGTGTTTTGTTTCATTCAATTTTTAAATTATTTAAAATAGAAAGATAGTTGATATACAATATTATATGCTACAGGTGTACAATATATTGATTTACAATTTTTAAAAGTTATCTTCCATTATAGTTGTCATAAAATATTTGCTATATTTCCCATGTTGTACAATATACTCTTTTTAAAATTTATTTTTTATTGAAGTATAGTTGAATTACAATGTTGTGTTAATTACTGATGTACAACAAAGTGACTCAGGTATACATATATATACATTCTTTTTCATATTCTTTTTATACAGTAAGACCTTGTTGTTTATCCACTCTATATATACCAGTTTTCTTCTACTAAACCCAAACTAGCAATCCAATCCTCTCCTACCCCCCTCCCCATTGGCAGCCACCAATCTATTCTCTATGTCTCTGATTCTGTTTCTGTTGCATAGATAGGTTCATTTGTGTCATATTTTAGATTCCACATATAGTGATATCATATGGTATTTATCTTTCTGACTTACTTCACATAGTATGATAATCTCTAGGTCCATCCATTTTGCTACAAATGGCATTATTTCATTTTTTTATGGCTGAGTAGTATTCCATTGTATATATGTACCACATCTTCTTTATCCATTCATCTGTCAATTGACGTTTAGGTTGTTTCCATGTTTTGGCTACTGTGAATAGTGCTGCTATGAACATAGGGGTGCATGTATCTTTTTGAATTATAGTTTTGTCTGGATATATGCCCAGGAGTGGGATTGCTGGATCATATGGTAATTCTATTTTCAGTTTTCTGAGGAAATTCCATACTGTTTTCCACGGTGGCTGCACCAACTTAATTCCCACCAACAGTGTAAGAGGGTTCCGTTTTCTCCATACCCTCTCCAACATTTGTTATTTGTAGGCTTTTTAATGAAGGCCATTCTGACCGATGTGAGGTCATTTTGTAGTTTTGATTGGCATTTCTCTAATAATTAGTGATATTAAGCATCTTTTCATGTGTCTATTGGTCATCTGTATTTCTTCTTTGGACAAATGTCTCTTTAGGTCTTCTGCCCATTTTTCGATTGTGTTGTTTGTTTTTTAGTTGTCAAGTTGTGTGAGCTGTTTGTATATTTTGGAAATTAAGCCCTTGTTGGTTGCATCTTCTGCAAATATTTTCTCCCTTTCTGTAGGTTGTTTTTTGGTTCTGTTTATGGTTTCCTTTGTGGTACAAAAACTTGTAACAATATACTCTTGTAGCTTACTTTATACATAATAGTTTGTGTCTCTTACTTCCCTATCCCTATATTGCCCCTCCCTCTTTCCCTCTCCCCACTGGTAACCTACTAGTTTGTTCTCCGTATCTCTGAGTCTGCTTCTTTTTTGTTATATTCACTAGTTTGTTGTATTTTTTATATTCCACATATAAGAGATATCATACAGTATTTGTCTTTCTTTGTCTGACTTATTTCACTTAGCATAATGCCTTCCAAATCCATCCATGTTGCTGCAAATGACAAATTTTCATTCTTTTAATGACTGAGTAGTATTCCACCATGTGTGTGTGTGTGTGTGTGTGTGTGTGTGTGTGTGTGTGTGTGAGATATACCATATCTTCTTTATCCATTCATCTGTTGATGGAGATTTAAGTTGCTTCCATAACTTGGCAATTGTAAATAATGCTGTTATGAACATTGGGGTGTATGTGTCTTTTCAAATGAGTGTTTTTATATTTTTTCAGATACATATCCATGAATGGAATTGCTGGGTCATATGGTACTTCAATTTCTAGTTTTCTGAGAAACTGCCATACTGTTTTCCACAGTAGCTGCACCAATTTATATTCCCACCAACACTGTAAGAAAGTTCCCTTTTCTCCGCATCCTCACCCACGTTTGTTATTTGTGTTCTTTTTGATAGCAATTCTGACAGCTGTGGTTTTGATTTGCATTTCCCTGATAATCATGCAGTGCTGAGCATCTTTTCATGTGCTTGTAGGCCATCTGTATTTCTTCTTTGGAAAAATATCTATTCAGTTCTCTGCCCATTTTTTTTTTTTTTTTTTTTTTGCAGTACGCGGGCCTCTCACTGCTGTGGCCTCTCCCGCTGCGGAGCACAGGCTCCGGACGCGCAGGCTCAGCGGCCATGGCTCACGGGCCCAGCCGCTCTGCGGCACGTGGGATCCTCCCGGACCGGGGCACGAACCCGCGTCCCCTGCATCGGCAGGCGGACTCTCAACCACTGCGCCACCAGGGAAGCCCTCTCTGCCCATTTTTTAATCGGGTTTTTTTTTTTTTTTGATGTTGAGTTTTATGAGCTCTTTGTATATTTGGATATTAATCCCTTTTCAGTCATATCATTAGCAAATATTTTCTCCCATTCAGTAGGTAGTCTTTTCATTTTGTTGATGGTTACCCTTGTTATGCCAAAGCTTTTAAGCTTAATTAGGCCCCATTTGTTTATTTTTGCTTTTATTCCTTTGTTTCTAGGAGATGGATCAAAAAAACTATTGATACGATTTATGGCAAAAAGTGTTCTGCCTATGTTTTCTCTAGGAGTTTTATTGTATCTGGTCTTACATTTAGGTCTTTAATCCATTTTGAGTTTATTTTTGTATATGGTGTTAGAGAATGTCTTAATGTCATTCTTTTACATGTAGCTGTCCAGTTTTCTCGCCCCATTTTTAAAAATATTTATTTATTATGACTGTTGGTTACAGCATGCAGGATCTTTTTCTTTTTTTAATTAATTAATTTATTTTTGGCTGCATTGGGTCTTTGTTGCTGCGCACGGTCTTTCTTTAGTTGCGGCGAGTGGGGGTTACTCATTGTTGCGGTGCATGGGCTTCTTATTGTGGTGGCTTCTCTTGTTGCAGAGCATGGGCTCTAGGTGCATAGGCTTCAGTTGTTGTGGCACATGGGCTGTAGAACACAGGCTCAGTAGTGGTGGTGCACATGTCTAGTTGCTCTGCAGCATGTGGGATCTTCCTGGACCAAGACTCGAACCCGTGTCCCCTGCATTGGCAGGCGGATTCTTAACCACTGCACCTCCAGAGAAACCCCTTCTCACACCATTTATTGAAGAGAGTGACTTTTCCCCATTGTATATTCTTGCCTCCTTTGTCATAGATTGATTAAACATAAGTGCATCGGTTTATTTCTGGGCTCTCTATTCTGTTCCATTGATCTATGTCTCCATTTTTGTGATGGTACAATACTGTTTTGAGGATAGTCTGAAGTCAGGGAGAATCATATTTCCAGCTTTGTTTTTCTTTCTCAAGACTGTTCTGGCTATTCGGGGTCTTTTGTGTTTCCATACAAATTTTAAAATTAATTGTTTTAGTTCTGTAAAAATGCCATTGGTGTTTTGATAGGGATTGCACTGAATCTGTAGATTGCCCTGGATAGTATGGTCATCTTACTAACAATTTTTCCAATCCAAAAACATAGTGTATCCTTCCATCTGTTTGTGTCATCTTTCAATTCTTTCATTGGTGTCTGACAGTTTTCCAAGTACAGGTATTTTACCTCCTTAAGTAAGTTTATTCCTAGGTATGTTATTCTTTTTGATGCAATGGTAAATGGGATTGTTTCCTTAATTTCTCTTTCGGTAGTTCTTTGTTAGTGTATAGAAATGCAACAGATTTGTGTACATTAATTTTGTATCCTGAAACTTTACTCAATTCATTGATGAGCTCCAGTAGTTTTCTGGTGGTGTCTTTAGATTTTACTATGTACAGAATCATGTCATCTACAAACAATGCCAATTTTACTTCTTCCTTTTCAATTTGGATGCGCTTTTTTTTCTTCTCTGATTGCTGTGGCTAAGACTTCCAAAACTATATTGAATAAAAGTGGTAAGAGTGGGCATCCTTGTCTTGTCCCTGGTTTTAGTGGAAATGCTTTCAGCTTTTCACCATTGGGTATGATGACGTTAGCTGTGGGTTTGTCATATATTGGCTTTATTATGTTGAGGTAGATTCCCTCTATGCCTACTTTCTGAAGAGTTTTTATCATAAATGGATGTTCAATTTTATCAAACGTTTGTTCTGCATCTATTAAGATTTGTTTTATTCTTCAATCAATGTTAATATCACATTGATTGATTTGATGATATTGAAAAATCCCTGCATAACTGAGATAAAGCCTGCTTGATCTTCAAGCAGATAAAGCCTGGTGTATGATTCTTCAAACGTACTGTTGGATTCAGTTTACTAATTGTTGAGGATTTTTGCATCTATGTTCTTCAGTGATATTGGCCTGTAATTTTCTTTTTTGTGTGATATCTTTGTCTGGTTTTAGTATCAGGATGATGGTGCCCTCATAGAATGAGTTCAGAAATGTTCTTTCCTCTGTAATTTTTTGGAATAATTTCAGAAGGATAGGTGTTAACTCTTCTCTAAATGTTTGATAGAATTCACCTATGAAGCCATCTGGTCCTGGAATTTTGTTTGTAGGGAGTTTTGAGGTTTTTTGTTTTGTTTTGTTTTGTTTTGCATGCAGTACACAGACCTCTCACCGCTGTGGCCTCTCCCGTTGCGGAGCAAAGGCTCCGGACGCACAGGCTTGACGGCCATGGCTCACGGACCCAGCCGCTCCGTGGCATGTGGGGTCCTCCTGGACCGGGGCACGAACCAGCGTCCCCTGCATCGGCAGGCAGACTCTCAACCACTGTGCCACCAGGGGCTCATATTTTCTATTTCTTCCTGGTTCAGTCTTGGGAGATTGTACATATCTAAGAATTTGTCCATTCCTTCTAGATTGTCCATTTTATTGGCATATAGTTGCTCATAGTAGTCTCTTATGATTCTTTGTATTTCTGTGGTATCACTTGTAACTTCTCATTTTCGATTTTATTAATTTGAGCACTCTCCCCTTTTTTCTTGATAAGTCTGGCTAGAGGTTTATCAATTTTGTTTATCTTTTCAAAGAATAGGCTTTTAGTTTCATTGATCTTTTCTACTGTTTTTTAAGTCTCTATTTCATTTATTTCTGCTCTCATCTTTTGATTTCTTTCCTTCTATCAACTTTGGATTTTGTTTGTTCTTCTTTCTCTAGTTCCTTTAGGTGTAAGGTTAGGTTGTTAATTTGAGATTTTTCTTGTTTCCTGAGGTAAGCTTGTATCACTATAAGCTTCCCACTTAGAACTGCTTTTGCTGCAGTTCTAAGGTTTTGGATCACCATATTTTCATTTTCATTTGTATCTAGGTATTTTTTATTTCCTCTTTGATTTCTTCAGCAATCCATTGGTTGTTTAGTAGCATATTGTTTAAGCCTCCATGTGTTTGTGTTTTTTTCTTGTAGTTGATTTCTAGTCTCGTAGTATTGTGGTTGGAAAAGATGCTTGATATGATTTCACTTTTATTAAATTTACTAAGGCTTGTTTTGTGGCCCGGCGTTTCATCTATCATGGAGAATGTTCCCCATGCACTTGAAAAGAGTGTGTATTGTTCTCCTTTCAGATGGAA